>JALPQI010024625.1:0-13517 GCA_025490895.1 Thaumatotibia leucotreta
TGAATTTAAAATATTGGGAGACATCATCATCATCATCCACATGATAGTCCACTGCTGGACGTAGGCCTCTCCTATTAAGTATGCGTATAAAGAGGTAAATACCCATAATCGCCACGTTGGGCAAGCGGATTGGCGATCGCAGTAATGTGTCCACTATGATGACGCTGCTGCCCATCATCAATCTTTTATCAAATGGTCAGTGACACTTCAATCCTTTAGTCGACTTTTACGACACCCGCAGGAGGAGTTGGGATGGTGAAAAATGTATTCTTACTGCCGTCACCACACCAGCAATCGGGAGACATGATTAAATGCAGCACGGCAGGCTCAGTGATTGTCCCAAAACCCAGAAGTGATTGCCGAGAAATCCAATTTAATTCGTCTAGGATCTGAATATGTTGCGCGCAAACACATTTGAGTTTTATTATTTTCTGCAACAAGACTTAATTAAAGAATAATTACAAATTAGAGAACTACAAAAAATTATAACTTAGAAATTACACAAATTACTAAAATTAAATTAACATTAAATACACACACACAGCTTAGACTTAATTGGAAGATGTATTTGGGTAAATCAACTTTTTTCTGTCTGTTATTGCCATGGTTACGGTCGCCTGAGTCACGCTGGTTTTATTCAAAATTATGCAAGCATGCATGTAGTGCATGTGTGTAGGTGACACATTAAGGAAAGGCCTTATTAACACCAGAAAAATGTATGTTAGCATCGTTTACGTGGCACAATTTTGCATAAAACCAGCGTGACTCTGGCGACCGTAACCATAGCAATAACAGATAGAAAAAAGCTGATTCACCCATTTACTAGGCAGATTGAAAGTAAGTTTAAGTTCGTAATGAAACAATACTTTACCAGCTAAGGTAGCTAAATAGCCGCAATAGCCGCCCATAGTTTCGATGACGAACACGCGACGTTTGGTGCCCTGTGAAATAAATAGAGTAAAGTATTTACTTGGACATTTTGAATATTGCGCATTATCTTTGGTAATGTTTACAAAGCGACGCATGAGTGCACTGGCAGATTTGTTTAAACTAGTTTTTTCAAACATGAAATGAAATATTATCGGAAGTATCGCTTTTAGTGCGCAGGAACTCACTGGGATAAAAATGGAATTTCATAACACTTTGCAGGCCTAGGCCTGCAGAGTAACTTTTTTTTTTAATTTCGACTACATTGCCATAATTTTTACACACATTACCTGAGCCGACTGACGGATACGGTCGCAGATCTCAGTGATCTCGTTGAGAGCAGTGTCCGTGCCGAGCGAGAAGTCAATGCCAGGCACATTGTAAGTGATGACCCTATGACACTTGTAATAAGGTTCAATATCAACACATACCTGAGCCGACTGACGGATACGGTCGCAGATCTCAGTGATCTCGTTGATAGCGGTGTCCGTGCCGAGCGAGAAGTCAATGCCAGGCACGTTGTAAGTGATGACCCTATGTCACTTGTAATAAGGTTCAATATCAACGCATACCTGAGCCGACTGACGGATACGGTCGCAGATCTCAGTGATCTCATTAAGAGCGGTGTCTGCGCCCAGCGAGAAGTCAATGCCAGGCACGTTGTAAGCGATGACCCTATGACACTTGTAATAAGGTTCAATATCAACACATACCTGAGCCGACTGACGGATACGGTCGCAGATCTCAGTGATCTCGTTAAGAGCTCTGTCCGCGCCCAGCGAGAAGTCAATGCAAGGCACGTTGTAAGTGATGACCCTATGACATTAGTAATAAGGTTCAATATCAACACATACCTGAGCCGACTGACGGATACGGTCGCAGATCTCAGTGATCTCGTTAAGGGCAGTGTCCGCGCCCAGCGAGAAGTCAATGCCAGACACGTTGTAAGTGATGACCCTATGACACTTGTAATAAGGTTCAATATCAACACATACCTGAGCCGACTGACGGATACGGTCGCAGATCTCAGTAATCTCGTTAAGAGCAGTGTCCGCGCCGAGCGAGAAGTCAGTGCCGGGCACATTGTTACTGATGGTGGACGGGATCACCACTAGTGGGATGTTGAATTCGGCGAACTGGTGGCGGGATTCGTATAGCTCCAAGCCTGCTTGGTATGCCTGTATAATTGTAATGGAATCTATTATACTTGTTGTAGGCATGATCTCGTTACAACGCATAAAGTTTATGCTACAGTAGTCTATCTGTCTTAGTAAATGGCTCATCAAGAGATATTTTTTATTCAAAATAATCGGTCGGGACCTTTCCAAATAAAATATCGGTATAAGCAATCGCCCCACAAGCCAAATCATATTGTTAAATCATATTGTAATAAAAAGCCAATTAAATCTATTTATGATATTACGTCATTTTATCAATAGCGCGAAGGTCCGAGTTGACAATACGAGTATAGCTAAGTACGCTAAGATAACTCAAGAGAGATAATCTCCAAATGATGCTATATGGTCTCTACAAAAACAACTGACGGTTTATGCGGTATAGGGCATCAACCGGACATAAAACCCATAGTTCAAAAACTTTTTATAACTGAAACTTATTACAATGCATAGATACATGCTCATGAATGGTAACTGAGTTGGCCATAGTATCCCAGTCTGTTATGTTGTGTTAGATGACCCTGGAAATCATAAACAAAGTTACCTCAAATCCACCGATGATCAGCAAGCCCTGGATATTGAACTGCTTGATACGAGCGGCTATCTCGGCCTTCTTGTCTCCTGGGAGAGTACGCTTGGTTCCTAGGAAGGCGCCACCCTGCGCCACCCAACCGGTTACGTCAGACCTGAAAAATTCTCGTTTTGACCGGATTTTCCCTCCTTACGATGCCTCCTTATAAATGCCTCTCTTTACGCAGCAGTCACAGAAATAACTATTTCTGGCTAGCAGATTTTAAATTACAGACTAGCGAAAATCTTTTATATCGGTTGTACGGTCGCCTAAATAAGTATATTGACACTTGTATCCAAATCTCCCTAGTAATCAGTTCCGAAGTGTAGGTACTCATATTTATAGAACTGACTGCGTTGCAATGTACTATACAACATGACATATGTTTATTTAGATATATTTGGTCAGCCTCCGTAGCCTAGTTGTTAGTGATCGTGCTTACGAAGCTGGAGGTTCCGGGTTGGAATCCCGGTGAGAGTATTAAAAATATTTATATTTGTTCCTTGGTCGTGGCTGTGTATGTATTTAAGTATCTGTATATATAATTGACGCCTTCGAAATGTGGTGCTGGCGCAAGATGCTCCAAATTCCATGGGCTGCATTTCGAACAAATAAGTCTATTTTCAAAGAGCTGGGTACGGAGGAAAGACTTTTCCCGCCTGCGAAGGATCCTGGAATTCTTTGGCCACATAACCTCGAGCAACTGATGGTTCTTGGGAAGATCGGTGGAAGAAGGCCGAGAGGTCGTCACCCTATCAGGTGGTCCGACCAAGTCCGTTCAACTTTAAATTCCAAACTCCATGATGCCCTCCATGAAGCCAAAGAACAGATAGAGGAGAATAACTAAAGAAAAATTGATTTGCGCCCGAGGGAATCACGGCCCTTAGTAATGAGGAAATCGACGTGAGGAGGAGGAGATTTATAATAATATATGTATCTATTACGTATATATCGTCTTATCGTCGCTTGGTACCCACATCATAAGCCTTAATTGAGCTTACCGTGGGACTAGGTCGATTTGTGTAACATGTCTCAAGATATTTATTTACCACTCCATCTTGACAATGTTGCCGCTGATGAAGCCCTCAACGCCGTCATGGATGCCGAGCACAGTGTCGCCTCGATAGATGCAGTTGCGGACGAACGAGCGCACAGCCGCGTTCATGCCGCACGCCGGGGCGCCCACATGCATCACGGCGAGTGTGTAACCCTCCTAAAACATTAAGCCAGTAACATTACAAGGCTAACCAGCATTCCTAGCACAAGTGCGTCGCGACATTATCTCGAGGGCGAGATAGGCTGCCAACAGAGCTGGCAAGCAGTATAATCGCCCGTTAAGAGTTTAGATTGAAGAAAAAAACTAATATCGCTGTACGAAGTCTAGAAGAGACATTTCTTTAACACCATTTTTCGGCTAATCGACAAACAAACTGTAACACGCGCCGCTAAGTATTGTTTGTCCCTTTCGGTGTTATTAATATGTCTATAAGAGTGAAAGGGACAAACAACACTTTGCGGTTTGATAGGTTATAAGGGGGGGGGGGGGTTTACACAGTTACCAGAATCAAATGAACACGTTCCTGGACCGTTGAGAACTGCTAATAGGCTGATGAAGTGATGAGACGTGTAACTTACGGCAGGTTTGCCCGAGGCGTCGAAAGCCTCCTTGGGTGGCTTGAGGCGGGTGAGCATTTTGTAGGTCTCCAGGTTGCGGGCGAAGCTGCGCCCGCGCAGCTGCACCGCCAGGTCCCAGTTCTTGTCCGCCATAGCCTGAAAGATGCCATACGTTATAGTCAGAGATCGGATTTTTGTGCGACACCTAAATGTCATCAAAATGACGTAAGTCACTAAGAATGTCGCAAATCCATCCGATCTCTGGTTATAGTACACACACAGACTGCACAGCAGACAGAAATATCATTGTGAAGCGTGGAATTTGTATCTTATACATATGTCCGGCAATAAACTTAACAGTCGACCTCTACTCTACTGCAACAGTCTACAATGTAGGTACTAAATCTCTACTATATTGTCAAATATTATGGACCTTGAGTTTTGTATTTATACATCAAATTTCAATAAAAATGCAACTTCATTAACAGAGGCTTAAGAAGATCGTAAAGCCTCTCAGTCACATACTTGGGCCAATCAACTTTTACATCGACATATTTTCTGTCTCCTGCGTTACTTTTTATGAACTTACAAATGTACGTCAATGAATACTATACACATATTTACAATGAAAAACCGATGGAACTTAAATGTATCGGTGTGAACTTGTGTGAGGCCTAACGCGTGTACAATTTTTAATATTTTTTCTAGCAAACTTAATGAAATTGTCACCTGCGTTACCGAACAAAATAGTGTCGGTGTAATAGTTGATTGGCCCACTTATTGTATTCATTCCTTGTGTGAAATGTTAAACATTGAGTACCTGCATTTAATAGGACGAAATTTCACCCTGTCAGAACGTGGGGATTGTGCCCTTTTTGGGACGTTTATACTCGACCCTAAATATACAGTAAGCAAAATTTTAGATAAATAACGTAACAAGTTCGCTATATTATAATACCTACGTATCTAGCAAGATTTTGTTTTACGTCGCTGATGTTCAATGTCCATAACCTATTATTAATCATTAATCAATTTCATCATACAAAAGCAAATCTTTTGCATATACAATCAAGGCTTATTTGACTCGATCAGTAGTAACGTGGCTATAACGTTCACTTTAATTAGTGTAAATTGCTTATATAAGAGTAGATATATTGTTAGTTATATCACTCACAGCTGTCATTCTAAATTTGTCCCCTAAAATTATAATTGAGAGTGACCTTGCACGTCCTTGTGTAAGAGTATAAAAAGCGCGCAAGTAGGTAATCGATACTACGTCTAGACTCAGTCCGTTGCGCAACAATTTGAATCACATTACGCCGCAAAAACTAAATGTCGACAATTATAATTTATAACGCTTTCTGTAGTGCAGTTCGGTATGCGTCACGGCAATAGCCGACTTTAGCTATTTGATGCCTCCAAACCTAATAAATCAATAAGTAGACATTCAAATTTGATTTCACGGAGTTTTATTTGGTTAAGTATCAGAAGATTAGTGAGCGTTTTAGTAAAAACATCAGAATTAGTCGTTTACCATTACGACAGAATAGGCATGATGGAAGTCAAATCAACATCATCTTTTCCGAACTGTCAAAACGATCGCCGCTGTGAAGTTATACGAAATAGACAGAAGTGAAACGACCTACTCTTTTAAGTTCTTTCCAATTTATTAAATAGAAGTCTGTGTAAAAATTACTGCATCTACATTTTAGTAATAATTTATTCGTGTATTATATCGTGCATAATGTGAAATAAATGATTTTAACTACAGTCATCTTCCATAACCACTTGAACGTCCGATGATAGCATAGTATCCAAACAAAAAAGGCAGTAGACTGTTCGTGGATGCTATACTATCCAATGAAGTCGAAGGAGACACAGTTGATTATAGCGGCATTTAGCGAAATATAGAGGCATTATTTCCTAATTCCCTTGTTGCAACAACGTAGCCTAATAAACTAGTTTGCGCTAAAAAATATATATGGCAGTGTACGCTCGTTACTCAGTCGATAAAAAAATATAATTCGTCAGTGTTGGGTCAAACTGCCTGAGTGTTTGCTAAGGACTCCTAGTTATGTCGTAAGTATTTCACGTTAATTTACATATTTTTGGGGTTATTATACATAAAAATGATCAGGAACGTGTGCTCTATACGATAATGTGTATCATCTTAAGTTTTTGACAGTGTGATACCTGTCAAGTGAGTTTAAAATATGAAGGTTATCTTTCTTATTTTTTTACCGATGTGTTAAGTTTAACCTTGATTATAGTCAAAATCATTAGGTATTTTACAATGACTATCATTGTATTTTAATAATTGTATTTTCATTTATACTCCTGATTTTTTTTATTATTATACCTTAAGTAGTTTAGAAAATATAAACGTTTTTGTAAAATCTTGTGACTGCGCAGCGCGGGGCGTACGTCGCTAAAAAAACCCGGACAGTTGACCGGAATATGGTCGCGCGGGGTGGACGTTCAAGTGGCTATGGGCTTGTACCTTTATACTGTTTAAAAATCTAAGCGCTCTTTTACTTATCCACTCACATTTTTGGTACAGGCCATCGCTTACGTGTTATTACACGACTGCCAAAAGGAGAGTACCTATTATGTGTTTAGCCCCTATGTATGTTTTTTATAATACCGTAAAGCCGGCTTACTTTGGCCCTAGGGGGTAACTTTGGCCCAAAATTAAGTTTATCATAAAACCAAAGCATCGCATAAATTACATGATGTATTGTTATCAGGCGTTTTAGGTATGAATTTTGCATCCCGACACATACTAAAACTGTTAATTTTAAATAAGTCTGCCAGTCCGTCGAACTTTTTGTCTATCACATTTTTACGCGAAAACTGCTTAACCGAATAACACGAGAGCGGCTATGAATATACTTTGAGATATTAGGAACATCATGAAGTAAATAAATAAATAGGTTTTAATACAAAAAAAATCTTTAATGGAAGTTAGGTATCTAAAAATTGCAAAAAGCACAGCATAAAAATGTTATATGCCGATGATATTCAGTACAAACGTGAGAATTAATCGAAATAAGAAGTATGTGAAAAGACTTTTATGATGGAGTTGTAAATTTATATCATAATAATTATTTTAGTTTGCATTTGTCATTATGATGAAATCTTAATTTTACTGCAATACAACAAACAATGTGTAAGAGGAAGTGGTGCTATTTTATACGTAATTTGTCTAAACATGTTACTTATTTTCATAATTAATAAGCGTTACGCTACAACACGAAAATAAGTCATGGGCCAAAGTAACCCTCCCGAAGATGTTACTTTAGCCCAAACTTTACGAAACAGAAAAAACTCTTGGGTATTATTTTATTAAAGAGAAAGTGTGTAAATTACTTGATTACACTCTTAACTTTACTTCTGATTTATTAATTCTAACTTAAAGGTGTTGTATTTCAATTAAATCGAATGAGAAGTAAAACACATCATTTTTTTGGGACAAAGTAACCCGGCTTTACGGTATTGGTTTGGTTTACTATAATAGGAAAATGAAAGAAACATTCGTCCCCTTCGAACTGGTTCAATTTCTGCGGTGACTCCTAACACAGCCCTGCAATACAAACATATGGAAATCTAGTTACCTGAGCGACAGCTTTGGTGCGCCGCACGCACTCCATAAGAGGGAGGCGCACAGCCTGATTGCCGTCCAGGGTCACCACGCACGGCTCCGTTTCCGGGGTCGCTTCCATCAGCGCCATAACTGCCTCGGCACCCATGCGGCAACCCTGCGGCAATGTACATAGTCAATTTTAATATTTATAACGGTTATATCGGGTCGTCATAAAACTAAGTAGGTAACGATAATCAAATACATTAAATTTGATATGCTAATATGCAATATCGTCACTGCCTACTTAGAAAAACTCATACATATGTGAGTTCCATAGCATGTTGTTTCTAAGCATTCTATAGCAGTGTAAAATAACAGTTTTTTTCAGAGTTATAAGAATATGTGTGTACCGCCGACAACTTAATATTTTTAGCGCTAAATACAAGCAATTAAGTAGGTATTTTTTCCCGAAACGACGTAAGAAGTAGGCACCTATAGATACATACATACTATAGGTTCAGCACTTAGTCATGTGGCTGGCTATACATAAGTAACTACACCACCACATGGCCAGATACCATGGCCATGATACCAGTATGGCTTATGTGGTCCAAAGGACTAGTACGTTGAAATCTAGAGAATCTGCTTTTCCTCATTACGACCGGCTGAATTAAATGCGCGCCATTTCATGAAACTGCGTCCACAATTATCGTACGCGCGCCAATTGCGCTGCCCGCATTCCACTGCCCAATTTAAAAGTAAACAGGAGATGCTTACACTGTCTTAAGTTTCGACTAAACCATTTTATACATTTCGTTATAAATCATTACGTTACGTTTTTTATTCCTTGTAGGTAATGTAGGTAAGCTGACCGCTTTCTGGACAGAATTATCACTGGCAAAACTCTGCTAGGTACTTATGTTATTTCTATGTACAAATTATTGACATTGTAAATCTACTACGTTCGACGTTCGTTACGTTTATTGGCAAGTATTGTACCGTATATAGATATCAAAGATAATATTTCGACTATAACGAATCGATCAGTATTATATGGGCCCTACAAATAAGATTGTGTCATATAATTTTGTGAATTTCGATGTGCAAGATATTTCTGAAGGTAGCCTGTAGGTACCTATTAACTTAATAGGTACCTGCAGTAACGTCAATTAAGTACTAAATTTCGATAATGTCTCCGTTTTGGTGTTTATTTTACAAACTATAAGCCATATTATAATAAGAAAAACGCCGATCGATTTTAACTTCCTAAAGATATTGTAAGTACTCAATTGTCGTTACGAAGCTGACTAAAATTAAGATTTTTTAACTTCGCGCTAATTGGGTAACCCAAAAAGTAAAAATGCCCATATACACCATTTCGACACGTAAGACGAGTTCGTCCAAAACGGGTTCCGTTATACAAATTTACTACAAAATAAGGGAGAAAGTCGGTGAAATTTTATCGCGAACGTAGTCAAATTGTGTCATCGTCGTCGCTAAGATTTACCGTTAGCGATTTAGGCAAGAACTACCTCGTTCATTCACCTATTCAATCATCAAATGTAGAAAACAAACACAAGGAGGTTATCGCCTAAGATAATGGCTAATCAAAACTAAGTATTTTTTACGTAATTATCAGCCACCGAAAAATATACAAACATAACTTTTAAAACAAAATTGTATCCTGTTGAATAACCTTACAATCTTGTAAGTTAAATTTGTCCTAGGTACCTAGGTACATGTGGTTCCGTTTTTCAGAAAAAAAAGTATAATATCTATTTCCGCATAGGTAAACTTGAGAATTTTAATAATAAGCATATTATTATGAGCGTTTAAGCATAAGTACAGTCAAGTGCAAAAATATGAAAGTATCGAAATAATCCTCTTTCTTTTCTTTTTCTTTTTTTAAATGTAATCTTATAAATATGTATGTTACAACGTTCTTATTACACATAATTAAAGTGCACTGGGATACCTCCACTTTATTTTGCCTTCCACTGTATGTACATACAAGGCAAGAATAACAGGACGCGGCATTATAAAGAGTTGAAAAGTTCAGGTACAAAGTGCGTCCGTAACAGTGAACGTTGTACCTAAATAAACAAGATAAAAATAAAGTCTCATGTTTATTCTGTTATATACAGAGACCGGACAAATGTGCGTAATTGTTCGCAATAATATGGACATGACTCCAAAGTTGATTGAATAATTAATCATTTTCAGAAAATTACCTATTTGACACCGATAACTATGAAAACCTTTGTAAATAGTCACCTTAAAGCTTCGAAATCAAATTTCTAGAAATTATTCGTTTAGTTATTCATTTAATCTGCTTTGGAGTCAGGTCCATGTTATTGCGAACAATGACGCACATTTGCCCGATCTCTGGTAAAGGTGCGGTTAAACTAAAAGAGCATTCGCTGTTCTAACCTCCTACTCTACGAAATTCGATCGGTACACAAAACGTGATTGGTTGATTTCGTAGAACGGGCGCTAGAACAGCGAATGCTCTTTTAGTTTAAACGCACCTTTATACAGGGTGGAAAGGGACGACGTTCCATCCCGCTACCGATCGAGTCTTGCCAACCATTACGATAAACTTTCAGTATGGGACCAACATCGAAAGCGTACATGGAAAATTGACTTTTCCATACTATTGAACTCTAACTATAATCACTCACTTTGTATGAGGGGTTAATTTTTTTTAAAATATTTCGATGTTGGTCCCATACTGAAAGTTCATCGTAATGGTTGGTAGAATCAGTCGGTAGCGGGAAGGAACGTCGTCCCTTTCCACCCTGTATATCATTTCATGTTTGCAACGATTGAACTAAGTTCTATATCTTACCAGGATCCTGTCGAAAGCTGAGGGCGAGCCTCCTCGTTGCACATGTCCGAGCACGGTGATGCGCGTGTCCTGCTGCAGGTTGTCTACCACCACCTTTTTCACCAGCTCCGCTGATATCGGCTTGCCTTCGCGGTCGATGGCTCCCTCCGCCACTATGATGATGTTAAGCCGCTGGCCCGATTTCCTCTCCTATTTCAGAAATTTTTATTGATAGGTTCTAAAATTTATGAAAATAATCCCATATCTAAGTAAATATTCAATGCAGTAACTCTCTAATCTATTTGGATTTTTATTCTAGCCTCTAGATACTACACCAATAAGAAGTTTAATTAATTAGATCGCGCTACCTAGGTACTCTATGGTTAGGAAATATGCAGAAATATAAAAAATACTATATATAAATGTCGTGCTATTCTACATAGGTACCTACTAAACGCAAACTATGGATACCTACGAGGTCTGTTCTCAGACCTACACAACTTTTTATGGTATAGTCTGCATTATAAGTTACGTGGTAGAGGTCACGTAGCTCAGTGCCCACTAATAGATGCGAGAATCTACTTCTTTAAAAACCTTACAAGAATGAAGTACCTAAGCTATCTACTTAGATAATGTAATCATTATTGAAAAGTCACGTGCCATGCTTTTTAAACCGATTCCAGTGATTAGGGTGAATCCGCCATGCATATTGCAATAAATGTAGAACGGCAATGGTTGTAGGTATCCATTTAGGGCCTGCTCCCGGTTCTCTCAGTACCGGGAATTTCCCGGTACTCCCGGTACCGAGAGAACCGGTACTGAAAATAATGTCCCGGTTCTTTCCCGGTACTAAGTTACAGAGGCGTAACTAGGGTAAAAGGCGCCCGGGGCAGGCGCCACATTTGCGCCCCCCCCCCCCCTCCTTAATTGAACTTAAGAGGTTCCTAGTTAGTACGGAACACTTAAAAGGCTCACTTTTAGGATTCCGTAATATTTTCCAAAATTCAACCTACTAGGCAGGAATTTTTTTTTCTACTTTTTATTGTACCACTTCGTTGGCATGATTAATATGTATACCTGTACCAAATTGCAGATTTCTCGTATTAACGGCCACTGAGCTATGCTGCGGACAGACAGGCATGGCGAAACTATAAGGGTTCTGTTTTTGGCATTTTGGTTATGGAATCCTAAAAACGTTATTTTCTGAAACCGTATAAGTGACATAAGTCACTGTCAAACATAAGAAGCTGAAACTTGGTCAAAATAATAGACGCCATTTGGGGTGCTTACCATAAAAAAAATCCATCCCCTACAATCAAAGGTCGCAAATGTATGAAAGTCCGAATATAGGCTTTGTTCGAAGCTAATAACTACATGTACATGTAGGACCAGGATATAAAATTTGTTTCCATACTCTTGGTATTAAAAATTCTGCAAATAAGGCATACGCGGTTAACAAAAGAAAAAAGGGAAATCTAAAGAAAACGACAAAAAAATACAGTACGGACTTTCTGAAATAAAGTTTTAAAATTGACCTTTCTAGCATTTTGTGAAGGCATAACTAAACAGTTTTGATTTCTTTATGTGCAAATTATGCATAAGGAAATCCAAAAATTTAGGCTTATTTGGAGCCCCCCCTGATATTGCGCCCGTGGAAAATGTACCAATCTAGCATTTTTTTTAAATTACGCATAAAGATTTTCTTTTTTTTAACGAATTTATTTTCAAAACTACTATTTATGTACATAGATTAAATCTAACTAATCTACTTAACCTAACCAATATCTAAGATTGGCCCTTGTGCATGGTATTGTACCGAGGATGCTGGCGGCATTTCCTCGCTGTATCGCAATACTGATGCGTTGTGCGAGGAAGTCGCCAGATTTTCTTTATGTGTCGATTATGCACAAGGAAATCAAAAATGTTGGCCGATTTGGCGCCCACCCTAATTTGATTTCTTTGTGTAAATTATACATAAGGAAATAACAATTTTTGGCTGGTTTGGAGCCCCCCTGATATTGCGCCCGTGGAAAATGTACCAATCTAGCATTTTTTTAAATTACGCATAAAGATTTACTTTATGTGTTGATTATACACAAGGAAATCAAAAATGTTGGCCATTTGGCGCCCACCCTAATTTCGCCCCCGGGCAAAATGTACCTTTATAAAATTTATGCATACCTACAGATTTTCTTCAGATGTAAATTATGCGCAATAAAATCAAAATATTTTGCCAATTTGGCGCCCCTCTTAATTAAACGCCCGGGGAAAATGTACCAGTCTAGCATTTTATGAATTGTCATTTTTTATGTAGTATAAATTTTGCAAAAGTATATCAAAAATTTTGGTCGATTTGGCGCCCCCTCTGATGTGGCGCCCGGGGCACGTGCCCCCTCTGCCCCCCCCTAGATACGCCACTGCTAAGTTAAATAAACAAGATGCGTGTTTTTTTAGAGCTGTGTCGTGTATTAACGAATATAGAGATTATGTTTTTAACTCTTATGTAGCTGTGATCGTGTAAAGCACACGAGTGCTTTTGTGTGTATAATTTTTTTTATATTTAATGTTTTTACATTTATTTATACATAATACAATTAATACATAAAATGGATAAAATCTATAGGTATATTATACCTCTGTAGTCCTATCCACAAAAAAAGCTCTATTTAAATTATGACATGTATGATGATGACAGATGTATGGACTAGAAACCTCTGTACCTTCTATGCTTGTCCACAAAAAAACTATCTTTGAATTATGACATTTTGATGTTGACTAATATATACCAATATTAATAATATCAAATTTTTGATTGTTATT
>JALPQI010024626.1:0-21753 GCA_025490895.1 Thaumatotibia leucotreta
AAAAACATGGTTTTGTGATCCCTGTTTCCTCCTCCAAAAATAGACCAATTTGTAACAAATTTTTTTTCATAAGCATTTTAAGAAAGGTATTTCTCATGTCGGTATGTTTCCTCTTTTTGGACAGAATACGAAATATTTATTTATGAGTATATTACACGCATTTAAAATTTGGCTTGCAGTTTTTGTAGGCTTGTAATAATAACGTGAAACAAAGCAAAATATACAAAAATAGATTTTATATAAAAAAAAATCGTGTGTTTATACACCGATGTATGACTAGCAGTGTGGGCGATGATGGTACAGTCACCACACGGGATTGTTGAGCCACTTGCCACTGTCCGCAACTTGGTCGAATAATACAAATCGGGTTCCGAACTCTTATGAGGCTGGTATCACGACTTCGGCCGAACTCTGCTGGCCAATGGGGCGGGAGTTGCTACGGTTAGCCAATAACCGCTCGCGTATTCTTCAGAAGGTGACATTACCATGGTTACGTAATAACAAAAATGTTTAACCAATGATTGATCGCTATTTTTCCGGAAGCTGACGTTACTATAGTTACGTTATAATTATAACATCCGTTTTAGTCCTGGAGACGTCAATCTAACTTCAGAGTCCTGATGGTAATTTCGTTCACTTTCCTTTTAACGGCTGTCACTGACAGGTATTTTTTCAAAGTTAGAATTTCAGTCAGAAACTTTCAAGTTTCTACTAAACATTTTTATGGCTATTGACAGATTATAGGTAGATTGTCAAAGGTTACCTACCATATTTCTACAAAGGTTACATTACTTACATTACATAAGTTTTCAACTAACGTCAACTGAGCTGTAACGAATGATAATAAAGACAGCAATAGCATTTGTCTCTGTCAATGAAAAAAATAATTTAAAATTGCTCGATAACATGCCTATTTATATAAATATCTTGAATGAAAAAAATACCTCGCCTATTAATGTCAGATAAGTCATGGCTACCGACTTGGAAGCAAATACGAATAAATTACTAAACGGTTTTAGACAAATCTATGAAGAACTGTCGTTATCCAGTTTCCTCTAGGAACAACGACATCTAGCGTCTAATAATGGCCGATGACTAATCCTTAATTCTCGTAAACGAAGAAATTTTTATTATTTCAACTAGTTTTGACATACTGAAATTTTGACGCAACAAAGATTCGTATTTGACTGACATATTATTATCATCGGGGAACATTGGTCATGTCGCGATCGTGCCTACTAACGAAAAATTCCGAACCCATAATATTACACGACCAAATTGCATCCATTGCCAAGTGGCTCAACATTCCCATGTGGTGACTGTACTATAAAGAGGTTGTAAAGCTATCTGTAGTATTAGAAATCTGCAGTACCTATTGGGAATTCGTAGTATTGGGAACCTATAGTATTGGGAATCTGTAGTTTTGGGTATTTGTAGCATATAAAATTCGTATTATTGGGAATATGTACAATCAGGAATGCATACTATTGACAATATCTGAAGTATTATCTCTTATCTGTAGTATTAGGAATCTGTAGTATTGGGAATCTGTAGACGACTCGACCCAGGCCTACTACCCGCGTTTTTCGCGGTAGGGCCGCTGTGCGAGTTAATAAAATAATTTTCGTACACGATAATTATGACAATTGCCGCATAAAATGAAATCTATAACTTTGTTTCGTGTTTATTTTTTTAATAATAAACTTGTCCTAAAAAATATCTAGGTTTTTAATACCTTCTCACCCTTATGTGTATGAACGTACAGGGCAATCATTTGACCTTGACGCCGGCGTGGCGCCGCCACGCCGTCAAAATTTTGCGGCGCCCCGCCGCCGGCGATTTCTGTGCCGGCGCACACCTCTAACACAGATATACACTTTAATCACTTTTTTTTAATAATACAATGTAAAGTGTCTTGAATTCCTGGTATCTTTTTTTCAGATATCCACCAGAGACAATGAAGAGGATAGCTAAGCTGTCAGAAAAAGTGGCTTCAAATTACAGAGACAGTCGAAAAAACAAACTAAAACGCACATTTGTACAGGCCAGTAGTGCAGCAGAACAGAAGGCTAAACGCACCTTTAAATAAATGCGTAATTGTAGTTAGGAAAACCAGGGGTCGGAACCGGTTTTTTTATAAAAACCTTAAAACAGCACAATATTTTAAAATGTATTACCTTCTTTATGTAATACTTAATATTTTATGTAATTAACAACATTATATTTTTAAATTACTACATTAACAAAGAATGTATATACTGAAGAACATAAAAGAACGAAATTGGAACCATTATTTTGTATGAAGAAACATTGGTATCCAATCCCTGAGGAAAACTGTAGGCAGTAAGGGCCTGTTTCACACAAGTGTAAGGAAAATAATACTTACATTATTGACTTTTCCCTTTTTCATAAACGTCTCCTGAATTAGCAAACCAATAAGTATTCTACATTCCTCTTGATCATATCAATATGTCTATAAAACCGAAAGGGAGAAGCAATTCCTATCCCTGTGCTAAGTTAGATGTTTATGAAAAAGGGGATTTATTCATTTAAGTGCTGCATCTGCAAAGGTTCAGTTACTAATTCACCCTTAAAACCTTATGAACAGATGACGATCTTTTGTCAAAAGGAAAAGAATATAAAAATTATAAAAAAATTACAAATTATTGATTTAAACTTTCACGATTATCACTCATATTTTAAAGACAAACGGGTCTTAATTAACGTAACGACGGGTAATTAAACGTAAGTTTACGCGATTAAGACCCGTTTGTCTTTAAAATATGAAAATTACAAATTATTAAAATAAAAAATTAAACGAAACTCACTGTAATGTATTATTATTTATTACTTTCACAACAACATATTAGTACATTACAACACAAGTGCGAAAAACGAAATTCGAAACGAGTGGCGATGTTTTAAAACACGACCGATAGGGAGGATAGGACCGTTTTTGTACATGTCTCGTACGACGTTTTTTAGTACAGACTCCAAAGTTTTGGACCTGACGAAAAATGACCCACTTCTCGCACTAGAGTCTAAAAAAGGCACCATCTGTACTACAAAATACGAGTATGTATTAATCCCGCTATTGCCCAACATTCTATTATTAACCTTTTGGGCACCAAAGACTGATATATCGGCACCGCAGGCTCAACGGCAAAGACCGATATTTATCCTCCTATGCCCCAGCCATAGGCACAGTCGCCATCAGATATAATTGTAGCGTTCAAAAATATTTGGTTCGCGTTTTATTAAGTTACAATTTACAATTTTGCTGTTTGCCTCTCTTTCTAGCCAATATGTGCGTGCGTTAGAGAGGCAAACAGCGAAATTGTAAAAAGTAACTTTATAAAACGCGACCCAGATCACGCCTTTATTGCCATTAAGTTTGAATATTAGCACATTCCATACCCTCATATATACAGGGTGTTTTTTATATCATTAGCCATATTGCAATATGTGTTGGGTAAAGGCGTAAAAAAATATTTGGTAAAACAAAAATAATCCATTTTTCATTATCCTTTTTGTTATAGATTTTTTTTTAAATCCCATTATCTAACTAATGTTTGGTCACTATTATCACTTGCTTACTTTGCGTACTGCCCCACAATCTCATAACTGCCGAATCAGATTGGAAAGGGTGTTTGAGTTTGCAACTTTAATTAACCCGCATAAGATAACTAATTCAATGCGTTATAACGTACGTAACAAGTTTCCTACGCGTGGTGGGGAATGGAGGTGGAGCTTAACTTGCAGGTAAATCCAACGAGACAGCATTATCAGTCTATCGCATACAGTACTAATAATGAGGGTATTTTGAGTTGCGCGCCGATCTGAGGGTAGTTTGACTCGAGCGCGTTCACGCAAGCGCACTCCTTCTTTGTTTACAGAGTGCTGTACAAATGGCACATGGCATCTTGCGATCAGCCGAGCCAGCATAATTTGACCTCAAGAACGGAGTAACTTAAATGTTCCGTCATACAAACGCGTACTGGTTTACCTCAGGGTCGCGTTTTATAAAGTTACAATTTACAATTTCGCTGTTTGCCTCTCTAACGCACGCACATATTGGCTAGAAAGAGAGGCAAACAGCGAAATTGTAAATTGTAACTTTATAAAACGCGACCCAGATATCGATTCTAATGCACTCTCTAAGCAAATTGAATTGTTGATGACGACGAGCAGGTACAGGTAGGTATGCGCTTGGGCAGTTTTAATCAAATAACAATCGTGTGTGCATGTAGTTAGGACATTTTATTCATTGTTTAGTGCCGATGGTGGGGTGAGTGACGTCGGCTGATCGGTGCTTGTGATGAACTCCTGATTGGCTAAGACTTGACTACTCAAACATGCTACCCTTTTGTCTGCCATCGAATCGCACGGATTGAAACAAACTTGCCTAGTGACCACAAATTATGTTTTTGTCGGATAAAAAACGGGAAAAAAAACTAAAAAAAAGTGTCACTTTTTTTTTTCAAAAATGTTGTGTACTGGTGATCGCGAATGACATATCCAAATTTGGCTAACGACATAACAAACACCCTGTATATACATCAAACAATTGATACTCGAATTGAGCCTAATTGAATTTGCCGAAAGAGGAAGAATGATAGAAAGATAAAGGATGTAGCATACAAGTACGAGAGGCATAGCTGCGAGAACTAGAATGAATGAGTACAGTAGATAAAGTCTCCGATTCTGTTGGAGGAGCACAGAGAAAAAAAAAATATATACATCAAACAATGAGGGTTTTCGATAAATTTTCTGCCACCAGGCGGCGCTTCGTACGCACCTGGTCTCGACAACTGTCAGATTCATACTATTCAAAGGCACCTGGGCCTAAAATATTGAAATTCTATTTTATTTGGAAGAGAATTGATTATGTAATGGATTACGACTATTACACGGTCATCGAACTGAAGACGGGGCTATAAAACAGGCGCGCAAAGTCACTGGTATTAAAAATAATTATTTTAACTTTGTTAATTTCATGAGAATTGACTTGGAACTATTTTATTTATTTATTTTAGGTAACAATATGCCTAAAGTAATGGTTTTCAGAATAAATAAACCTATAAATATGTCGAAAATTAAATGCGCGTATTTATTTTGACAGTTCGTTAAACGGTCGGCTCAGTGCTGCCATCTCACCTCCCCATAGCGGCAGAAAAAGTATCAAAAACCCTCATTGACACTCGAATTGAGCCTAATTGAATTTGCCGAAAGAGGAAGAATGATAGAAAGATAAAGGATGTAGCATACAAGTACGAGAGGCATAGCTGCGAGAACTAGAATAAATGAGTACAGTAGATAAAGTCTCCGATTCTGTTGGAGGAGCACAGAGAAAAAAAAATATATATATACATCAAACAATTGACACTCGAATTGAGCCTAATTGAATTTGCCGAAAGAGGAAGAATGATAGAAAGATAAAGGATGTAGCATACAAGTACGAGAGGCATAGCTGCGAGAACTAGAATGAATGAGTACAGTAGATAAAGTCTCCGACTCTGTTGGAGGAGCACAGAGAAAAAAATATATATATACATCAACAATTGACACTCGAATTGAGCCTAATTGAATTTTTTAGTTACGTGGTATTGTACTATCCCGACGATACGCGAAAGATAAGTGTGCGAAACGTTCTGCTATAATTATGTGTGGAAGTGGTATTCGAAAAAATAACTTTCGGCGATAAATTAGTGAACCATCGACGCCATGTCAAATACAAAGCTGGCACCCAGACGCCACGTCAACCAAATGTCAAAACTGAAATTGAACTTTACGCACATACATGTAGGTCTATATTGCTGTGGTCCAAGACTTGTATATCGGTCTTTGGTATTGAACCTGCAGTGCCAATATATTGGTCATTGGCGTCTAAAAGGCTAAATGCAATTCAGATTAGGTTCGGACTATCAGTTTTTCTATGGAACTGACACATTGCGATTCAGATTACGACCTAAACTCGTGTTCCACTCAATTGCTTTTGGTAACTCTGGTTACCAGCTGTCACTCTTATTTTACATAGGAATAAAGCTCAACCAAAATTTCAAAGCATGTGAGTGGTTAATAGATCGTGGGAGCCCCCTGGCTCCAATTATAAATCCTATGCCTGAAAATGCCAGTTCCACATTGACGCGCTGCCTCGCGGCGAAATTGCGAGGCAGCTCGATCAGTGTAGACAAGCTTCGCCCGCAATATGCGGCCGACGTTTTCGCGCGCGGCGTGTCGTATCAAACGCTTGAAAATTTCAGGATTAAATCCCGTTTCTTTCCAAACTGCTGGTTTATTCAGAAAAAACCCAATGAATGTTTCAACTTTAATTTTCAACTCTAAACCAATGTGAATTTGTGAATAGGTCTAATTTTCACTTATACGAGGAGGACAGAACGCTTACAGGACGCGATGTCATCAAGGAAAACTCATTTGAAAATGGAAGGAGTAACGTGACAAACGAAAAAAAAACATTTTCATGTATTCGAAAAAAATGACGGATTTTAATAATAAGTGTGCACACACGACGGGCGTTTGTGTCGGTTAGCGGAAGCCATTTTTATATCGTAGCGATGTTCAAGGAAAAGGGAATATAAGGCAACATAAAAAAAACACACATATAAAAATGAATCCTTATATTTCTTAAGCACTTACACTAGAGTACAAATGACACGACTGTGATACACGTAGTACAAATATAAATATTTACATGAAATAGAAAAAACAAACAGCTCTAAGGCAACTAGCGATCCAACATTTTCAAACCGATTTCTGAAATTATGGCCCTTTTAAAAACAAACTAAATTTGTATTTTTTTTTCTAATATAAACAAACTTCAAGCTTTTTCAACACGAGTAAATAAAATAAGACATATCGAAATTCAAAATGCAATAGAAAGATTAAAAAAAAATGAAGCTCTAGAAAGAAATTAAAAATACGGGCCACGTTCAGAAATGGGACATATGAAACTAGAGATATAGACGAAAAAACTCAAAATGTTACACCATATGATAATATGCGACAGGTCAAGAAGAAATTCATATTGGTAGCATTTATAAATTAAAGTGGAAAGGCCATAGTCGGATTTTCATAGTAAGTCAGCCTTTAAATCAACCAGACTCTAGTATTTTTTTGTGAGTACCTCTTATGGTGAAGAATATTTCTGCTGAGTATCAACGTCCTATCGGTGACAGTTTTTGACTTATGATTTTTTTTAGTTTTTTCTTTAATGTGTTGTATCTCAGGATGTATAAAAGCGAATTGCTTCAAATTTTGAAATAATGTTCTTTATTTAGATATGCATCGAATTTAAAAAAATGAATATCGATTGTCGTATAAAAAAAAGAAAAAAAAAGACCAAAAAATTTTTCATATTTTTTTTTGTGTACCTATGAAGTAGTGACACCTCTATTTTCTTTTTCTAATTATAGACCATACATTGGCCTACTAGTTGCCTAAGTATCAAAATTTTCCAAGCGGTACTTCTTACCAAAAATCGGCAATATGTGTGGTCAAGTTCTGCATTCAATCGGTGTTTTTCAATGTAGTATACAAACTCTTCATTTATATTTGAGTTTTCTTATCAGGTTATCTTATTTAAGAGTAAATGCTAATGACAACTTAATGTCATCATGATGCAAGCTGTTTATTTCATGATTAATCGGCCGTTTATTATTTTAACTAGCGTAATTCGATATTATTTATGAGATATTCATTAAAAATAATATATTGCAGTTAAATATTATCGAGATACGCTAGTTGAAATGGTAAACGGCCGATTAATAATGAAATAAACAGCTTGCATCATGATGACATTAAGTTGTCATTAGCATTTACTCTTAAATAAGATAACCTGATAAGAAAACTCAAATATAAATGAAGAGTTTGTATACTACATTGAAAAACACCGATTGAATGCAGAACTTGACCACACATATTGCCGATTTTTGGTAAGAAGTACCGCTTGGAAAATTTTGATACTTAGGCAACTAGTAGGCCAATGTATGGTCTATAATTAGAAAAAGAAAATAGAGGTGTCACTACTTCATAGGTACACAAAAAAAAATATGAAAAATTTTTTGGTCTTTTTTTTCTTTTTTTTATACGACAATCGATATTCATTTTTTTAAATTCGATGCATATCTAAATAAAGAACATTATTTCAAAATTTGAAGCAATTCGCTTTTATACATCCTGAGATACAACACATTAAAGAAAAAACTAAAAAAAATCATAAGTCAAAAACTGTCACCGATAGGACGTTGATACTCAGCAGAAATATTCTTCACCATAAGAGGTACTCACAAAAAAATACTAGAGTCTGGTTGATTTAAAGGCTGACTTACTATGAAAATCCGACTATGGCCTTTACGCCATTGGCATATTTTGCTCTCTACGACTCTACGCGAAGGTTTTTTGACAATGTCGATAATTAGGAAAAAATACTAATATGCAGTGAACGTAAATTTCCACGGTAGAATATAAAAGCGATTGTCATTGTTTAGTCCTCGGAAAAATAAGTCAATACTGACATCTGTCAATTCTATACATTTTCTAACCTAAAAGTTGCAGGCATGTCAAGAACCTGGTCAGAAGTCATTTGTAAATAGCCGCCTCCACATTGAACGAGTTGCCTCGCGAGAAAAATGCCGCGCGAGTCTGTTCGCTCAGTGTAGTCGTGCCTGCGACAAATTTACGAGCGACCGCATGCCTAAAAGCACCTCCAAACTACCTCGCGAGGCTTCATTGTAAACCCGGCTAATAACTAACGAGCTACAAGTGTGAGTTAGGTTGTTGAACTGGCAACTGTCAAGATTGACTAAAGGCGGAAACACACTACTAAAACGCGACGCGACCCGACGAAACGCGACGCGTGTTGAGTCGTATCAAGTTGTATCATTTTCTATTACCAAGAGCACACTATGAACATGCGCATAACGTGACGTCGGATGTTCATTGTGTGCTCTTGGTAATAGAAAATGATACAACTTGATACGACTCAACACGCGTCGCGTTTCGTCGGGTCGCGTTTAAGTAGTGTGTTTCCGCCTTCAATCTTACGGGACTAAACGTAAATTCGCCTGGTTGACAACCACTCGCTATAAAAACTGTCACTACTCCTATCAACGTCGAAATCCGCAAATTTCGAGGATTTTTCTCTGTCACTCTAATGACGCCTTCGATGGAGTGACTAAGACAAATCCCCGAAATTTACAAATTTCGATGTTCGCGTTACGCCTGAATTGGAACCGAAAGAACTGTTACGTAGTGAATTTTGGTTGTCAACCAAGTATTTGCTTCTTATGATCGTCAAATACAAGGTGTAGGTATAACTTGACAAATGTCACTATTCCTTTTGTATATAAAATACAGATTGGAAGTATATGTTGCATGCGGAGTTACAATGAAAACTAGATTTTATCCTGTCAAAGTTAGACAAGATTTTTTTTAATTATAAACTATAATTTCAAAGGTGATATGATGCATAATTTAACGTCCTTCGCTGGTTGGACCAATAAAACAAGTTTAAATAAACCATATTGACCGTCACAAAGTCTTGAACTTTTTTCTTGCATTGTAACCATTGTTTTTTTTTTTAATATTTAGTCCAACAAATTATACAGGTTCTCAATAAGTCGACTTATATTTGTTGTTTCAAATGATTGATAAGTAAGTGCAAGTAAAACAAAATTAATGAAACAAAACATGGCATTTTTACTTAAAAGGGTCATATTTTAAAATATTATTACGAGGCATAAATGAAAAAATCCCGAAATATACATTTAAAAACTAATTTGGCCGAAAGTTTCAAAAACTTAAACACAGAAATGCATAGATATAAAATAGTTTTTTATATATACATATTCGTAACAACATTTTAAAATATAACGAGCCCATAATATAATATATACTTATCCGACTAGGTAGTTAAAATCTTATGAGAGTCGAAAATGATTCCACAATTATATTTGTTTTAATCAAATATTTAGTATCACCACATGTATTTCCACTATATTTAAGTGAGCAAAGATCTACAGTATCTTTTAAAACAGACCCTGACATAATTATCAGACCATATGAACAATTCCATACTAAATGAACTGATAACCATATAAAAAGTCACTCTTTAAACAAAAAAATCGCATTCTAATGACTAAAAAGCAGGCGAAGATTTTTTTCTCTATAGACGTTTGGGCCACATTTGGTCGATCCCCAAACAAAAACTTTAGTGGAAAAATAACATTTCTTCTGTTTTCATTATCAGAATACGATTTTAAATGGGGCCTCAAAAGGATCACAAATCTACGAGGTGCCCACGAGGAAAGGGAAAAATTCTAACAGCCTATTCCTGAGACTAAAAAAAGCAAAAAATGTAAAATGAGTTTAGGTCAAATCTCAAAAAAAAAAAAATTTAGTTTATCTTGTATGTTTGAATGGTTTAATACGCAAAAAAGGATTTTATTAATAAAACTATAGCAAAAAATACACTTTAGTTTTTTTTTTACATTTGCTAGGTAATTAAACAGTTTTTTATTCATTTCATGTTTGTCAATTAAGTGTGACAAGTCTAAGACAACATGGTGACAAAATCGTTTCCTAAAATGCGTTTATCATAGCGTAACGGTCTAAAAAGGTTTTAAGAAAAAATCTAATTATCTCTTAAAATAGACTGAATCCAGAAAACTTCACATTATGACATTTTTAAACTTTTTCCCTTTCCTCATGGGCACATTGTATTTATATATTATATCGTAACCAAAAAGTTACTTTTTTAAGTTATAATCCACACTGACCGATCAGCCTCGCGCGATAATATCGCTGTCACGTGTCAAATGGCTTACCGGGTACATTCAAGATAAAAGATATAGATACGCGCAAAGTGCCAAATATATGTTACACAACTATATTATTACTGTAATGTCACATATTTTTTGGACAAGTAGGGCAGAATTTATACCACCTGCCGATTTGATACTATTAAAGGATTAAAACATAATATGAAAGTGGAATCCGAATGAGCGAGAGCGAGTAAGAAAATACAAAAGTGGTCGTAACTCTAACAAATACAGTTTTTAAGAGCTTTCTTTGTTTTTTTTTCTCATTTCACGTACACTCAGGTGATGTAGTGACAGCACTAACCTAGGGCCCATTTTACAATTGTAAACTGGCAACACCAAATCAGTAGCAATGGCTCAACCGTATAAAAAATCAAAATTATTTGTTTTTCTAACTGTCAACCTCAGTGTTGCCAATATACATGTGTAATATAATAATCGAAGTTTTATAAAATGGGATTTGTAGTTTTTTTTTTTGTATGTAAGGTGCTTCTGAGTGAAGTAGAAATATTTTTGGGATTCCCATCTAGGTCATACCACAATAGTACTCTATTATACAAACATAAGAACAGCAGATGGTAAGCAGTTGTCGTAGCCTCTGGACGTATATGTCACATACGTGTGGAACTTTAAAAACAGGAGGATTGCAAACAATTTATAGAATACATACCACAGGAAAAAACTTTCTATACACGTATTTCTATGTAGCCAAGTCTAGTATAGTATAACTTACACGTCAATCCCAAAAATATCTCAACTTTCAGAAATACCATGTATATACTGTTATAATAATTAGAAAATTTGAACACTGCTTAAGGATATAGTAACTACTGCCACCGACAGATGGCGCCTCTTTCTATGCGATCTCTCTGCGACTTGTATTTCTTGTACGTGCATCGTGTTTTCGAACAATAAATAGTTTTCTTATGAAAAGCTCTTGTTTTCCTGGGTGAAAGCTCAAACCCTAATTGGTTATGGGCCCAGGACACTCTGTAAAGAAAATAACCGGCGAAAACGGCAAAGAAAAGTTGCAAAGTGCGTTTGAGTTATTGTTGGCGGCATAACCTCAAAATGGATCCCACGCGTTCGATGAATCTCGAAAAGTTTGATGGAAATAATTTCAGACAATGGAAGTTCCAGGTCAAATGTGCTTTGAAAGCAAAAGGAATCGACATTTCTATTCCTAAACCAACTGCAGATGCAAAGGATTGGTTGAAAAGTGATGGCATGGCCATGTACATTATTACGTCTTCGATGGACTTCAAGCAAATCACACTTATAGAAAACTGTGAAACTGCCTCAGAAATAATGTCTAAGCTTGAGTCAATTTACGAACAAAAGAGTGAGTTATGCAAAATGTTGATTCACGAAAAGTTTTACCAATACAAAATGGCGCCAGGTGATAGTGTAGCACAACATATTTCAAAAGTAGAAACCTTAGCAAAGCAGCTCAAAGAAAGTGGCGAAAGTGTTAGTGACATGGCAATCATAACTAAAATCCTTGGAACATTGCCTCTTAAATATAGATCGCTTCGTCAAGCCTGGATGTCATTATCTGCCGACAAACAGACACTGAATAATTTAACTGCTCGTTTATTAGATGAAGAAGCAAGTCTAGCATCTGTAGAAGAACAAGAGACAGCATTTCTTGTAGCTGGAAAGACCTGGAAGAATCAACATAAACAGAATCAGGACCTGTCGTCACAAAATAAGTCACAGGCACCTGGAAATGCTGCAACTAAGAATAAAAATACAAAACATCGCTTTGAATGTTATAATTGTGGAAAAAGGGGTCATTTTTCCAAAGAATGTCGCTTTCCGAGAAAATTCAAGAATGGAAGATCACAGAAAGAAGCAACAGATATGTTAGCATTTAATATAGAAGATGACTTATGTCATGCTGAAGAAAACAGTTGGATACTGGACAGTGGATCTTCGGCACACATCTGTTATAAGAAAGATTTCTTTTCTGAACTTTATGAGTGCCAGAAATCATTGACTTTAGGTAATAAACAAACAGTTGAAGTGCACGGAATTGGAAAAGTTTTGATCAAAAGACTGGTAAATGGACAGTGGGAGGACAGTGTACTGCAAGGTGTGTTATATGTGCCAAGTTTTCATAGGAACTTATTTTCTGAAGGTGTTATTATAAAACAATCTTACACAATCATAAAGAAAGACTTGAGTGCTTTAATTTACAAAGACAACAAAGTAGTGATGAGTGCCAAAATTACAGAAAATAATTTATATGAGTTAAATATAAAAACAGTGGTTCCAGAAACTTGTAATTTAGTGCAAAAAGACAAAAGTGACATTCAAATTTGGCATGAAAGACTTGGACACATTAATTTAAAAGAAATTAAAACCATGTGTGCTAATAGTGTTGTTGAAGGTCTGAAAATAAATGACAGTAAAAATAATGATTTTGTCTGTGAAGCATGTGCATACGGGAAACAGTGCAAATTTCCATTTCACAAATCTGTCAGAGGAGAACTACAGCCTGGTGACTTAGTTTACAGCGATGTGTGTGGTCCTATGAGTCACACATCAGTTCAGGGAATGAGGTATTTTGTTTTATTCAAGGACGCAGCTACAAGTTACAGGCATGTATATTTTATTAAAAACAAGAGTGATGTTTTGGACATGTTCAAGAAATATAATAATATTGTGAAAAATAAATATATGCACAGTGTAAGAAATTTACATACCGATAATGGTGGAGAGTATGTGAATAAACTTTTTCAAGAATACCTTGACAAGGAGGGGATCATTCATGAACGTACGGCCCCCTATGTGCCCCAGCAGAATGGAAGAGCTGAACGTGAGATGCGTACTATTGTTCAAAGTGCTCGCTCAATGCTGTATGCAAGAGATGTGCCACTAAATCTATGGGCAGAAGCTGTGAACTGTGCTGTGTACATATTAAATAGAACATCGTCAAGCCAGACACCCAATAAAACACCATTTGAATTATGGATTGGCACTAAACCTCAGCTTGGCCATGTGAAGGTTTTTGGAAGTGTTGGCTATGTACATGTTCCTGACCAATTAAGAACTAAGTTGGAAAAGAAGAGTGAGAAACTCATTCTTGTTGGTTATGACAACATAAACTATAGGATGTATGACATAAAGACAAACTCCATAAAAGTATCACGGAATGTTATCTTTGATGAGCATCAAGTTCCAGAAATAAGAAGAAACACGGTACAAATATGTCTTGAGGATGATAATCAAGAAGAGGTAACACTTCATCAGTCATTAGATGACACGTTAATTGAAGCCTCTACATCAGAGTCAGAGAACAGCTTATTGAGCTGTAATAGTGATGATCCGTCCTATGAACCGTCGGAAGAATTAGAAATTGAACCACATAGAGAAATACTTCTGAGGCCCAGAAATAACAGAAATCTAGAAGTAAATTTTGTTGAGCTGCCATTGCCTCAAACATATAATGAAGCATTGCAGAGTCCACAAAGTAAGGAATGGTCTGAAGCCATTAAAGAAGAATTGTCTTCACATATTGAAAATAATACTTGGAGTCCAGTCGAGAGGTCCGGTCAGCGAACTCTAACTACAAAGTGGGTTTTTGCCATAAAGAAGACTGAAGATGAACAGCTGCGTTACAAGGCTCGCCTGTGTGCTCGCGGATTCACACAGATAAAAGATGTAGATTACCAAGAAATTTTCTCTCCGACAACAAGGTACGACTCTATAAGAGTACTTCTTTCTATAGCTGCTAAATATAAATTAGAAATTCAACAATTTGATGTAAAAACTGCATTCTTAAATGGGTACCTTGAAGAAGATATTTTTATAGAACTCCCTGAAGGTGTTAAATTAAATAAAAAGTTTGTATTAAAATTAAATAAATCCTTGTATGGCCTAAAGCAGGCATCTCGCTGCTGGAACAAAAGGTTTACCCAATTTTTAACAAAATATGGTTTTGTACAATCACAAGCAGATAATTGTGTATATGTAGGCAGTTTTAATGGGATAAAAGTATTTTTAATCATTTATGTTGATGATGCCCTTGTTATATCTTCCAGTAACGAACTTATTCAGGAGATAATACAGTATTTAAAGCAAGCTTTTAAAATCAAAG
This sequence comes from Thaumatotibia leucotreta, assembly GCA_025490895.1. Classification (NCBI taxonomy): domain Eukaryota; kingdom Metazoa; phylum Arthropoda; class Insecta; order Lepidoptera; family Tortricidae; genus Thaumatotibia; species Thaumatotibia leucotreta. Next base: position 14,941 of record JALPQI010024626.1, read on the forward strand.
AATTAAAGTTGAAATATTTTGTGGGCATGCATATTGAACGCACAGAAGACTGTATAAGTATTAATCAAAAGAATTACATAAATCAATTAATTGAGAAGTTTTGTATGAGTACAGCAAATCCAGCTAGTACCCCTGCGGATGTTAATGTAATCATAACAAAAAATGTAGATGAAAACACTGTAAATTTTCCTTACAGGGAAGCGATAGGCTCCTTATTGTTTTTGTGTTCAGTCTCAAGGCCTGATATTTCATATGCTGTAAATGTATTGAGCAGGTATGTAAATAATCCAAGCCAGCAGCATGTAAATGCTGTCAAACGTATAATTAGATACCTAATTGGTACTAAGGATTTGTGTATAAAGTATGGAGGGAATAATGATCTTGTTGGCTATTCAGACTGATTTTGCAAGTGATGTAGATACTCGTAAGTCAACTACAGGATATATTTTTAAAATGAACAATGGTCCAATAACATGGTCTAGTCAGAAGCAAAAGACCATTAGTCTCTCCACAACCGAGGCAGAATTTGTTTCAGCTTGTGAAGCTGCGAAAGAAGTTCTATGGTTACAGAGATTGTTGTCAGACCTAGGTGAAAAGTATGATTGTATTGTGTTAAACGTTGACAACCAGTCTGCAATTAAACTTATTAATAATCCTGTGTATCACAAAAGGACAAAGCATATCAATGTGAAATATAATTTCATAAAGGAAAAAGTAGAGTTGGGTCTAATTAAAATTAATTATGTTCCAAGCAAAAGTCAATTAGCAGATATTTTGACAAAAGCTCTCCCCACTCAATCTTTTTCCTATCTGAGGGATAAAATTTTGTATTGTTAGTTAAGCTCCAAACTGAGTTTTGTTTATTGTAAGTTTATGGCCCATTGATTTTTTATTTTAAGCATATGAGACAGAGGGGTATTCCAAATAAAATGTAACTTGGTGTCATCCTATCAGGGTAAATGCTCCTTATTTTGGCTAAGTCAAATGGGTCTATATTTTTTTGTTTAACAATATTGTTTAGTTTTAGTGGGAGTCATTAAAGGGTGAATGCTCCGTATTTGGGCTTAACCAAATGAGTTTGTTTTTATTTTGTTTATTAATAGTGTTCAATTTTAGTGGGAGTGTTATAATAATTAGAAAATTTGAACACTGCTTAAGGATATAGTAACTACTGCCACCGACAGATGGCGCCTCTTTCTATGCGATCTCTCTGCGACTTGTATTTCTTGTACGTGCATCGTGTTTTCGAACAATAAATAGTTTTCTTATGAAAAGCTCTTGTTTTCCTGGGTGAAAGCTCAAACCCTAATTTATACTGGTAAAAAAGCTGTCAAATGATAGCCTTTCCAGTACCATAGACAACATAATAAATAGTGTTTTCGATATAAATAATATAATAATGCGATCACTACATCACACAACATACTATTACATAAAATACCCTACACGCTTCGACCATAGGCAGCTTCACCCATAGATATATATTTTTTACCATATCCTGTTTTTTTTTAAAACCAATAATTAATGTTGGTTTATGGGTGAATCAACTTTTCACGGTCTGTTATTACCATGGTTATGGTCTCCTGAGTAACCCTGGTTTTATGCAAATTTATGTTACTTAAATTATGAAAACATGCACGTAGTCCATATTTGTAGGTGGCCCATTAACGAAAGAGCTTCTTAACTCCAGAATAATGCATGTTTGTATAATTTACCTATTTTGCATAAAACCAGGGTTACTCAGGAGACCGTAACCATGGTAATAACAGACCGAAAAAAGTTGATTCGACCTTTTAATAGTATCTTTCTTTAAACCAATAATGAAACTTGGTTTATATTATACGAATTTTCAATTCTTTATGTACAGTCGACGTCAAAGATAACATTACGGTTTAGGCGCTTAAAATATATTTACACGACCTTAAAGTCAAGGCAATAAAGCCGTGTAAATATATTTTTGGCACCTAAACCGTAACGATATCTTGGACGTCGACTGTACCTATGAAAAATAATAAAAGGAGATTTATATGAATTTAAAGAAACGGACGTGGTTTTCAGGGTGTATCAAAATTTGGGACAATATAGAGTGTGCCCACGGGCTATACAGGGTGTGCTCACAGACTATACAGGGTGGGCTGCCTAGCCGGCTCAGTCTTCTAGTTCAGGATGATGAGTCTTGGAGGCAGCATGCCACGTTTGCTCAGCCATACACTGGAACAGATGATACTGTAAGTCGGAGAAGTCGTTTTTGAAGGGAAAATGCGTTTTTGTGCTAAGTCATGATTGAGTAAAATGATGCGTGAGTCAACTTTTTTATGTCTGTTATTACCATGGTTACGGTCGCCTGAGTCACGCTGGTTTTATGCAAAATAATGCTATTTAAACTAATTTTTTAATTTAGAATTAATTTAGAATTATAACTATTAAAACTATACAAACATACATTTTTCTGGTGTTAATAAGCCCTTTCCTTAATGGGCCGCCTACAGACATGCAGTGCATACATGTTTGTATAATTTAGTAGCATAATTTTGCATAAAACCAGCGTGATTCAAGCGACCGTAACCTTGGCAATATCAGACAGAAAAAAATTGACTCATGCACATGATGAGTGCAATTTTTGATTAAAAGTTATTGTTATTTTATTTCGCAATTTTCGGTAAATCGGTTTATTAGACGAGTGACTTTAGTTGGAATAAACCGTTTGCTAATATGCTAAACCGGTTAATTTGACAAGACAGTGACAGGTAATAAAAACCGGTCGAACAAACGAACGACTCTGAAATACAAACGTTTTGCGTTAAACCGGTATCCGAATCCTGGGTGCTTCAAGTCGCCAATCGCTATCGTAATTTTCTCTGTCACTTTTTTTCATTTGTGCTACACAGATCTGTCTTTCGTTCGCGATTCACGATTGAGCGTTAGCGTTTGGCATCTTGGTTACACTCACTTGATGTGAGGTGACAAGATTGTGGACTGACTGAACTGAATATACAAACGATACTCCTCCTGGGGTATGTGTGTCTGCTCCCGCGTTTCCGCTACTGCAGCTGTGGCCGGGTCGCATCCCACAAGGGTGGGACGGTCGTTGCACCGTCATTTGGGGACGGTGTTGAGAGGCTGTTGAAGGAAAATTTGCCATGGGCATGGCGAGAGAGAAAATGATTTTGGTGATGATCATACGTCGCACTCTAGCGGGCAGTTTCGTGGCAAGGTAAGGTTTACAAAAAAAACTTAACTTACGAGTATTATAATGTACTTAGTATTTGTAACAGTTTATTTGAATTAGTTACCGGTTATCAATTATTACTTTTATTAGTATTTAACGTATATATACTCTGCAGTGATAACTGATAGCCTATTTAAGTGGCCACTTAAAAAGCAAATAAATAGCAGCTGACATGTGTCATTATGACTGATATGTCGTTCATACTTATATTTGTTGTTGTAGTGCCGTCTATTTAATATGAAGATTTGCTTTATTTGCTAATTTGCATATCTATTTATCGCAAATTTGCAATAGATATGTTGTGCATACACTAAAAAGTCGCGAAGCCATTGCGATATTTTTTTATTATTTAAAAATGAATGAATACTAAAAAATAATACGTTACCAACGTACTACGTTAGTTGCTAAGATATTTAGAATTGTACATTATAAATACTAGGTACCAAATACTAAGTACAAATACTTCTGATTATTTGAAAATGAATTGATTTATTTGTGAACCTTATCTATCATTTTGACATGCCACCAAACTGCCCGCTGGAGTGCGACGTATGGTGATGATGATGCGGTAAAGGCAAGTTTAAGGCAAGGCAAAGTTCGATCTGAGAGAGATCTGAAAGGGAAGACAGATGGAACCTTGTGGACTTACCCGATGCCAGCGCCCAGCAGTAAGGAGACAAGGTTGGTGACAAGCACCGCGGCGACCGCTCCACGGCTGAAGAGACAAGAGCGACGGACGGAGAGGCAGTGGCTCTGAAAACGTCGATAGATTCTTCAAATTGTCACATTACAATTTTAACCCTTAGGTGCATACAGTATCATAAATGATACGACCGAAATGACACATGTCGAAATAAGTAATCAATTGCGACTGTCACTCTGAGAAACAGAGTTCTAATTGGCATCGATTGTTTACATAAGTCATTTCAGAATTAAAATGTATGATACCATATGCACCTAAGGGTTAAAATAGACCTAGCTCCGGACTCTAACCTCCGTAGCCCAGGTGGTGGTCCTGCCTACGAAGCTGGAGGTTCCGGGTTCGAATCCCGGTTAGGGCATTATTTGTGTATTTATTTATCACAAATATTTGTTCCTTGGTCATGGCTGTCTATGTACAGGGTGGGAACGAGTATACCGGCAGACTTTACCAATACATTCTTGATGACAAAAGAAGTAAAAAAATGTGACATATGTCATTATCGAACAAAAAAAAATTTTTTTGGTTATTCCGTTTTTTGATATTTTGTTTTTTTTTTTGTACATGACCAGTAATAAATTGTAGGCAAAGAGTTTTTTTTTCAGGGTTTTTGATATTTTTTTTTTGTTGAACATTTTTCTGAAACTTTTTCCTCATTGTCGAGATGAAAACTACTAGTGTAAGAATTTTAATCGTGCAGGCATTTTTCAGTGACTTGTGATGAAAATAGTTTTTTGAATAACATGTCATTATCTCTTAAAGTAAGCCGAATCCAGAAAAGTTCATATGAAATTATAGCCTCAAAATGTGTTCAGGAATACACCTTTCAAGTTTGTCGGTATACTTACCAGCCACCCGGTATACATTGTATAAGAAATATCTATTTGTATCTATCGTCGCCTAGTACCCACATCACAAGCCTTAATTGAGCTTACCGTGGGACTAGGATGATTTGCGTAAGATGGCCCAAGATATTTATTACTAACATAGATTTTTTTTTTGGTACCTCCTCTACTCGTGAAGTGGGGATGATTTTTATTTTGCTGTAATCCTATTATGTCAATCATAGGTCTCCATAATCCAATAGGTCTCATAAAAAGAATAAGGGTCTCAAAGAGAAAGTTGTTTCTAAAGTCAATATTTTCGGAGATAACTTATACAGAATAAAAAAAAATGAATAGTGGGCTTAAAGAATACTTTAAAATATAACTATTTCGAACATAATCAGCTCAGCCGTTTTCGAATTACTACGGAACCATATACTGAGCATGGTTTGAAAAATATTATAGCTTGTATTGTGAGCATTTGGTAACAACATTACACATTACACACTTGTGTACGAAATATCATTTGGTATTCACAAATGCTTTACGGTGAAGGAAAACATCGTGAGGAAACCTGCATACACCTGCGAAGAAATTCAAGGGTGTATGTGAAGTCCCCAACTAGTACAGGGCCTGCGTTGAGACTACGCAAAATAGGACTACGCAAATAGGTTTCATGTCGAGCTGCGGAAAAAATGGCAAGAATACAAGAACAACAACAACAACATTACACACCTTTATGCATTTATCGCAATGACATTAAATAATAAATGGACGCACAGAGCCAAACAAAAAAACCAAGAAAAGTGGCACTAAAAGTCATTTCTATCATGTTTCAGTTGAAGCTAATAACGCTCACTTACAACAAACTATAATAAAAAAAACTCAAAGAATAAAAAACTTTGTGAAGTGAGCAATAAGTGTCAAATTTGCGAACAACACCGCAAAATAGTAGAAACTTTTTATGTTTAAGGAATAATGATGCTATACCGTAAGGTGACCAAATGTCAACTGTCAGAACTGAATAGCGGAGCAAAAGGACCGCAATATTTACTTCTGCAGCCCATTTTTTGGGGCCTTTTTTTGAGCTGGGGATCCACTTATATATTCTAAATCAATGATTTATCGTCATAGAAAGAATACCGATCAAGGGCATGTCGGCCCATGCTCAATACAGGATTCCTTGCTGACCTTGCTCCGAAGTTTTACGGGTATACTCAAGCCATAAATAACATTTTCACTTCTCATGCTCCAAAAGTGCACCTTTATGTCGTGCGTAGACGATGTTTTTTTCTAAGGCCAAGGTAATCGGTCCCAACAGCCAAACAGTTAAAACATTGCACAATTTTATTGAGCAATAAAATAGTGTAGCTAACAAAACTTGTTATATTATTTTATTTATATTGAGTAAAATATTAGAATTATTTATTTTCTGTCATTAAATTTAGTAAATCACATTAAATAGATATCGATTATCGTTCAAAAATACTCCGAAATGTTTGACTTGGCAGAAAACCGAGCGACTGAAACTGTGATCACAGGTTGAAAATTAAAAAAAAAAAAATGAGTTGGCGGGTATTGGTTTTATATTTTTCTTCTTTCGCTTTATCACAACTCCGTTGTGATGTGTTTGTGGTGGACTGATGACCTGGTGAAGGTCGCAGGAGTCCGCTGGATGCGGGTGGCGCAGGACCGGTCATTGTGGCAATCTTTGGGAGAGGCCTATGTTCAGCAGTGGACGTCTTTCGGCTGATATGATGATGATGATATGTGTTTGTGTTTGACTTTCCTCGCAAACGAAGCGAAAAGCAGAGTGTACAACATGGGCATAAATGTAAATTATGCCCTTGCTGTACAATCTACTATTTCCCCCTATCTGCCCCTCACCTGTTGGTTCTGCGGCGCTATGAGCTGCTGTTCCAGCACTTCGATGGAGGAGGTGGCTGAAGGAGGCCCGCGAGCGGACACGGGGTGCTTGAACCGCCAGTCCCTGATAAATAGTCAACTTTAATTTGGAATTCTTTACCGGCACATGTGTTTCCGCATACCTATAAGTTGGG
>JALPQI010024627.1:0-22751 GCA_025490895.1 Thaumatotibia leucotreta
GAGACCTGGTACCTACTACATGCTCAAGAGCTTAGTGCTAGTCAACCTATTTTTAAACTAAACTAATATACATAAATTACTTGCTAATTACCAGCTCAAACAACATTTTCTTATTTCAGAAACCCAATAAAACCACTAAAATACTGAAAGGCATGGCATTAAACATGTTGAAGCACTTATTCCTCTTCTTCCGTTACTATCTGGATTTGCTGATAGATGTGGTGTTTGCATTCATCTGGGATGGGGAGCGGCAAGCTATCCCGGACTTGGAAGCCCGGCACAGCATGCTGGCGGAGAGTGCTGTGGAGCTGGCGAGGCGCATCCGCAATAGGACGTTGAAGTCTGAGGACTTGGTACGGGCTTGTGTGGAAAGGATACAGGCTGTGAGTATGAATTGTTGAATGTGTTTAACCTGAATAGTTGTATTCCTCTTTTGCTTAGTGGGTTGTGACTAGGGCTGGTGGTCGTGTCCGGGTTTCGTGTCAACGTTTTTCTCATACCCGTGTTCGTGTTACACGTACACGGGTTTCTGACCCGATTTACACGGGTAATTAAAGTCCGTGTAAATAATACCCCTCTGCACGGGTACACGGATACACGGGTATTATTTACACGGACTTTAATTACCCGCGGGTTCCGGGACGTCTTTGACGAGAAGCGTACGAATGGGTCGTGGGACTTAAGAACTACCTATAGTACAAATAGATTGATAAGCAGAAGGCTTATTGTGTCAAATAGACCTTATTACGTAACAGATACAGTCGAAATTTATAAAACATTAATAAAAAAGTTATATCGGCTGACCTTTCCTGAACAGGTAGTGTTTTGTAACAGGTTACATTCAATAATATACCTTATTTGCATTTGCTCAAATTATTTCGAACCCGTTTGGTTCGGTCTTAAGTACCCGGGCACCCGGGTAGCACGCGGTTTCGTATAAACGGTATCCGTGTATTGGACACGGACACGGGTACCCGGCGGGTTCGTGTAATTCGGGTTCTTAGTACCGTCGGGCTTAAGAACACGGGAATCCGGTTTGGCGGGTTACACGTGTACCGTGAGCCCTAGTTGTGACTCAGCTTGTGGTACTGGAAGTAATAAAAAAAAAAAAAATTTAATCTGTTTATTTCATAAAAACAAAATCATTACATCTTTCATTAGATACTTAACTGCTAATCTTAAATAAAAAAAATAAAGAAAAATAGAGCATTAGATTGTAGTACCCACAACACAAAGCTTAACCCTTTTTGGTCACCAGTCTCAAAAACGACCACCCCATAGCACTATCTTTTTTTTTTCTTGTATGTTCAGAATTTTTCGTACTATATTATGGCATTGATGCATGAATCCAGGATTTTTCTGACTCTTGACTGTTAAATAGTTAATTGTGTTTACTGTGGGACTGATTAGTGGACAAAAGCAGCATGATTTTATGTATTTATACAGTTTCTGTCTGATTTAGTTGTATAAATTAATTCATGCATTCCAAATAATTCATAAACAAGTTCGAAGTCCAAACAAGTATGTAAGTATGCAAAATGAACTTTGTGTTAAACATAAAATCTTAAGAAAATATTTTTGTATTATTTAACAACAAGCATGCTTGTGAATTTAGTATACAGTAGGTACAAGAAATACAAAAATTTGTCTCATCATCATGAAATTGTTTAAACATTCACATGAAAAGTGATTGCAGGTAAATCCAGTATTAAATGCGGTCATGGATCAGAGATTTGACGATGCCATAAAAGAGGCACAAGCGATAGACAAACAGATTGAAAATGGTCTGCCAGATCAGTATTTTGAGCAGAAACCTTTCTTAGGTAAGAAATTTCATTTTGAATGTTAAGTGATGTATGAAGAACATTGTAAACTTTTATATTACACATTTAAAACTAATAAATAACGTGAGACTTAAACACATTAAAATATTATCGAACACCCACCCGCATTACCCACGGGTACATAGTACCCGTTCTAGCAGGGCGCAGGCCCGCAGTACGCGTCGGGCGTTGGCCGAGGGTGCTCCGGAGGAGGACTCTCTAAATGGGTTGAAACATGTTGAGCAATCATCGGCCTAAAGACGTGAGTAACCCGGTTCGATAATATTTTATATTACAACATCTCACTTTGTAGCTAGCTAATAAGGAAGGAAATTGCATGAAACTATATGAACTATCTGTCTAAAGTACGTGCTAATTGACTTACATTCTACATACATACTTGGAACTATTGGGTAAATTGGGACTTGGGATAGTTGGGATGTTGCACCGGAAAGGGTCATAATTGCTTTTCTTGGCCCTGGGCTCTATGGAAGACTAGCACTCTGACATGCTGAGTAGAGTCCATTTGCAGCCACTATGACAGCACCAACATATGTATTGTTAGATTTTTTAATGTAATTTTTCTCTTATTTTATTATTATTTTTTGTTTCTATTGTGTATGTTTAGTAATTAAGTTATTTTGATTCGTGTTTTGGTGCTGTACCTTAGGCTTAAGGTGGATGTCCCTGTGAGATTTTCATACAAATTTGTCGACATTAACTCTGTTAATTAGTAGACTTTTTGTAATTTTGAACCTTGATAGTAAGTTGTACGTATCCCGTAGATGGCGCGTATGTAAAAAAAAGTCCAAAAAGTGGTATAGTATTTCTGAATTATCAATTTGAAAATTGATACAATTTCGCTCTTTGCCTTTGTATATGTGCGTGAATAATACTATCCATGAAAACTGACATGGAGGCAGATGACAAGGTAAGCTTAACCATATCCATCACAGATGTCACTTTAAAACTGCTAGTTAAATGACCTCACTAATTAGTAATATATTCGGTCAATAGATGGATTATTAAAAGTAAGCGTAATTCATAAAATAGGTATGTTGTTATTGTTTTTATTTTATCAAATAAAATATCCGGTAAAATTTTATCCCTCGATTCGCCAGGTCGGATCTCAAAATACAATATATCGGTCAGTATTTTTTATGAATTACAGCCAGTAGGTAGTTAGGTAGCTACTTTTGTATCTAACTATGATGCTCACTTTAATTCTCATTTAGCGTAACTTGTACAACAGTTTGGAAGAAAGGAGCACATTAATATGATAGGTACTAATTAATATCTGAGAGGTAATAAATAAAATAAGTGGCTATAAATTAATAATAATAATAAACAAATAAATATATCGGGACATCTTAAGCTTAAATTAAGGCTTGTGTTGTGGGTAATAAGAAATAAGCGATGATACATATCATGTAACTACATACAGATACTTAAACACATAGATAGCCACGATCAAGGAACAAATATTTGTGATAAAAAAAATACACAAAATAATGCTTTCACTGGGATTCGAACCCGGAACCTCCAGCTTCATAGATAGGGTCACAACTAACTCGGCTACCGAGGCTGACGACTTTAATTTAAATGGACGCGTAAAATACTTTTTGGTAAGTGGTCATAAAATATTTTGTTCATTTGTCACAGCAAAGTCAATGTCATCTATGAGTCAACATTTTGCAATTTTGTTTCACAAGTCAAGGCAAAAGTGTTCGTTTCGATAAAATCGATATCATAAACATGACCACAACGATGGGCAGAACGAATAAAAATGAGTACCGAAAACACCGTTGTTCTGGGGGGAAAAGAAAAAGCGTCGAGTAGAAGCGGGGTTACTCCTTCACCATGGCACCACATAGTAAGTATCTCGCCGTAGCGAAAATTTAAAATTTGAAGCGTAATAGTTAAAACACCTATTTAATAAGTACAACTAACCTAACGGAATACCCGAGCCGCTTTTAAAGTAGTTAGAACATTTTTTCTTCTATATTTATGACACTCTCACATTTTACATTTGCCAGCTAATCTTTGTCGAATTCAAATGATTCTGTAGTAGATATACATATTATTACCTTTATTCTATTGCCAATTGCGACACGAACTTTGTCAGTTATTATTAATTTCAATAAAAAGAAACAGATAGGGAGGTATAATAAATTAAATTCACCAATGTGACTATTTCAGGAGGATAGCAGCTTGGCGGGATATTAAGACCGACCAAACTCACGAGCCTGAAACATCAGATTCCACCAATCAAACCCCAATTATTTGTGCAACTAATGCTCAGTGAGTGTTTACTACTTTTAGAGTTGTATAATTCATTATGGAATTCATATCATATGAACCTAATGTCGTCGTATTAGAGACTAACTGTAGCTTAAATAACTATGTCTAGGTACACATATATTGCAGGACAGCGAAAGTATTCAGTATGTTATAGGTGTGTAACTTGTCAATATATAATATGTAATAGATAACAATACCCATATTTATACTTTTCACTTGACATATTCCAACAGTCTTTACTGTCATTAGACTTACAAAGCAATACTAAAGTTTTAGCTAAACCACTAATTGGAGTTCGAGGCCAAAGAATCTACGAAAATATTGCCACTTTACACTATTGTTTCTGTAATATTATTATGAAAGCTATTCTTCTGTTTCTACCTATCGTTATCCCGGCTTTTGCCAGGGTCCGTACCTACCTTTCCTCCTCTTTGCGCGATCCTGGGCATCTTCATACTTCACTGTCTGTCCATCTGTCTGTCTATCACCAATATGTATCTAATGGATAATTAGTTGAAATTTTCTCAGATGATGTACAATCAGCAGCAGATATTGCTAAGCGGGCAGAGTTTTCAAAATAAACTATGCACGACTATTAGAGTGTGTTAAGATCATTGTGAACACCCTACTCGTTAAGCAATATCTGCTGCTGATTGTACCTACCTAAAATATTGCCGATATAACAAGAAACACTAAAAATAATTAAATATTTATATAGCTATGTTTTGTCGTGTTTCGAATAATAACAACATAATTTAAAAAAAAATATTTCTTTATTATTGGACGATTAGTATATGAACAAATAAATATATTTAGCATGTATTGTGTATTATAATCTTACACATATCAACCTAGTCCCACAATAAACTCAATCAAGGCTTGTGTGAGAACTAAACTACAAAATATGTAATATATAGAATAGATACATACAAATACTTAAATACATATTGAATAGTTGGAGTCCTAATTTTATTAATCTGTATGTTACGTAGGTATGAACATGGCATTTTGATTTTAGATTAGGCAATCTCTTATGGACCTATAATGATAATCTATCAGGTTTTATACTTGCAGACTATTTTATTCAAATAATTTTAAGTTTTATAGTCTACCTAAAACCTTCTCTTCTTAAATCACTCTATCTATATCTATAGAAATCCGTTGCGTAGGTGTAAAGATTGAAGCATACAATAGGGATATAGGGACAAGAGAATGCGACTTTGTTTTATATTATGTAGTGATTTGGAAGATTATAACCCCTTTATTCATAACCGTCTCCTAATTTAGCAAACTGTTTTTGGGGTTCCGTTGCCAAAATTGCAAAAAACGAAAACCTTATATTCGTCAAGTCATGTCCGTCTCTGTCCGTGTCTGTCTGTCACATCCAATTTACTCGGAAACAATAAATGGAATACTCGGAAGTAATGATATTGCCTGCCCACCTGTTTTTCTTTGTTTGAATGCATGATTTTTGTACATGTGACCGTTTCAATTCGTAACAGATCCCTGTAAAATACACTGAGCAAATTTGATAGTCACCTACTTACCTATGTGTAAACATAATTATTGATAGGCAAGGTTTTGTATATTTATTTTAAAATGTACTTTCTGCAAATAGGTAGGTAGTTAAAATATTTTTTGTGCTGGCCACATGGCGTGTTAAGAAATTAAAACTTGTTTGAACCCATTGAACTTAAAGATCTAGAGTATTTCCGCTGGGAAACAATTCTTATTATAATAAGCGAACTCTGATTCAGAAAATATTATTTTGCATCCGTCTGAATTTCACAACTGATTCCTGTAAAATGGTATGTAATGAGTATAAGTTGAGTGGCCGTGTGGTGACGGCAATAGAAATACATTTGTTACCACCCCAACTCTTCCCTTGGGTGCCCTAATAGTCAAATAAGGGATTCGAAGTGTCACTGACCATTATTTATTGAATATTGGATGATGGGCAACAGCTTGCCCTGCGTAGCGATTATGGGTATTTACTTCCTAATGCGTCCGTATGCTTAGGTACCTAATACGAGAGGCCTTTGTCCAGCAGTGGACTAATTATAGACTGATGATGTGATCTGAGTTTAAGTTACCGAGCCCAACACTTGCCCCATTCTTGATGGTGGATGTGATAAATAAAATCACTGATCTATGGTTATGATATAATTTACTTTAAACTAACGCATGAAGAGTATCAGCTACGGACGTATAAACGTTAACGAATAAAGTAATTAAAATAAGTGTATTAAGTCAGCGTGATCGTGGGTACAGCAATTATATTTAATGCTGTCGGGGGGATGTGCAGTGCTTGCAATGTACAGTTACTATAACTTTTCTTATGACATACATAAAGAATTACCACATGACTTGATGCCCACCTGACGGTGTGTTTATTTTGTAAAGTTTCAAAATCATTGTTTGTATGTCTGTCTGTCTCTCTGTCTGTTTAGGGCTCCCTCTACATGGCATTTTTTTTCGAAACGCTTATGTTATAAGAGACTTGGCATAATCAATTTTTGTAAACAATATTTAGAATATTACTTTGCCAGAAACTATTTTGGCATATTATTATTTAGGTCATGAGTTAAAATAAGAATAATAATATTTTAGCCTATATAATGTCCCACTGCTGGGCACAGGCCTCCTCTCATATATGAGAGGGATTGGGCTATAGTCCCCACGCTGGCCCTAAGCGGGTTGGGAACTTCACATACACCTTTGAATTTCTTCGCGGATGTATGCAGGTTTCCTCTCGATGTTTTCCTTCACCGAAAGCGAATGGTAAATATCATCTGATATTCCGTACATAAGTTTCGGAAAAACTCATTGGTACGAGCCAGGATTTGAACCCACAACCTCCGGATTGAAAGTCAAACGTCTCAACCACTGAGCCACCACCGCTTCATGTGTTATTTCGCAGAAATTGGATGTCCATATTTTTGGCATAGGTACATAATTATACACGGTGTTACGCGAGCACTGCCAAAGGTTTTAACTATGCATTCTAGACATCAAAATAAACACAAAATATTATGAGACCTTATGTCAATTCCACCAAAAAAAAAAATTTTTTTCTTTTTTTTAGGCCGATTTGAATACTTTTTAACATTTCCAGTACTTTTTATCATAACAACAATTTGTTTAAATTATTTATTTCAATTGTTTTTTTAGGTACAGGTTATTTCGTCAAGTCTATTCGTATTTTTTGATTGTCAGGCAAAAGGTGTGGTAATATTAGAACACATTGTGGTAGCATTGTAATTCAAAAGAAGTTAAATGACGAGTTACGTCGAAAAACTTATTTCGAAAAAAGGTTGATTATCTCTGAAACCAAGCCGAATCCAGGAAATTTTATATAACATTAAAGACTCTAAATATAGTCAGGAATCCAGCATTAAAATCTTTCGGAATGCTGACGTAACAACGTGTATACAACTCTCCGAAACGTACTTCACATACATATATTTTACGTTAGGCAGAAATGCATTATCTATTATGGTAGATTGGGTTTGGTACATATACTTATTATAACGATATGTAATAAGACAATGTTAAGAAAAAGATGAGGTGATTGGTTGGTTAGGTTAGAACAACGATCTTGACTACCGTTCATTATTGCTGTGGCAAACTGGGTAAGGTTAGACTAGAACAATTGCGATCTCATTAGGAACTCACTGCTACGACAAAGTGGGTTAGGTTAGAACTGCCATCTCATTATTAAGTCACTGCTATATCAAAGTACGTTAGGTTACGTTAGAACTGCGTAGGACAAAGTGGGTTAGGTTAGGTTAGAACTGCCATCTCATTAGTAAGTCACTACTATATCAAAGTACGTTAGGTTAGGTTAGAACTGCCATCTCATTAGTAAGTCACTACTGTATCAAAGTACGTTAGGTTAGGTTAGAACTGGGTAGGACAAAGTGGGTTAGGTAAGGCATCGGTCTCACCGCGAGCTACTAAGCTATGAACTATCGGCTACAAACACGAACAAAAGATACGCACTCCCGTGTAAATATAAAATATTTTAAAATAAAAATAAAACCGCCTTCAAAAATTCGCCCAAACTAAAAAGTCAAAAATAATTTTAGTTCCTACTTCTTAGGATTTCCTACACAAACCTTTAAACCTTTTACCTTATTCATTGAAATAAAATATTATGGCTAGGTACCCTACAGATTTCTTAGAAGTCGGTGCCAAGCCAATTTTTTGCTTTTTAGTAGCGTAAAATCGTTATTTAGTATGCTCTAAATACTTATAATTAGAATGTACTGCACTGTAATAGGCCAGAAAACCTGAACTGGATACCTTAAATACTCAAAGAATTATCCCATTATGAAGGAGATATACATTGTATCATCAGCAAGTATGAATAATTTCAAAGATTATAGGTAACAGCCTTAGCATGCCTATATTATTTAAAGAATCACTTACCGCTAACCAACATGTCATAACTACTAAGCAAACACTTAAATAGATCTCGAAAATGTATGACAGTTGTTATATTCAAAGAATTATCCCATTATCAAGGAGATATACATTGTATCATCAGCAAGTATGAATAATTTCAAAGATTATAGGTAACAGCCTTAGCATGCCTATATTATTTAAAGAATCACTTACCGCTAACCAACATGTCATAACTACTAAGCAAACACTTAAATAGATATATTCAAAGAATTATCCTCCAACTCCTAATAGTTAAGGAGTTATACCTTTCGTCATCAGCTCACCAACATGAGACTATGACCACCTAAATGCAAATACTCAAATAGCTTCCAAAATACATGAACTGTGTTATATTTAAAGAATTATCCCCCAACTCCTAATTTCTAAGGAGTTGTACCTTTCATCATCAGCTCACCGACATGAAAGGATGACCACCTAAACGCAAATACTCGAATAGCTTCCAAAATACATGAAATATGTTATATTTAAGGAATTGTCTCCCAACTCCTAATCTCTAAGGAGTTGTACCTTTCATCATCAGCTCACCAACATGAAAGGATGACCACCTAAAGGCAAATACTCAAATAGCTTCCAAAATACACGAAATATGTTATACTTAAAGAATTATCCCCCAACTCCTAATTGCTAAGGAGTTGTACCTTCCATCATCAGATCACCAACGTAAAAGTTCATGACTAGACGCAAATATTTGAATAGTCTTCGAAAATAAATGAAAAATGTCATGTGTGCCTACAACATTTGAAAAGTTCCCTCGATTTCTCCAGGATCCCATCATCAGATCTGGATTCGGTGACAATGCGACCAACTAGAAGGTATACCCATTTAAACGAAAAAAGAATTTTTCAAATCGGTCCACGCGTCTTTGAGTAATCGGGGAACATACATTAAAAAAAAAAAAGATTTCGACGAATTGTAAACCTCCTCCTTTTTGAAGTCGGTTAAAAGAGAGTGTATCTTTTATTTACACGGGAGTGCGTATCTTTTGTTCGTGTTTTTTAACCGATAGCTCGCGGTGAGACCAGTGCCTTAGGTTAGAACTGCCACCTTATTAGTAAGTCACTACTATATCAATGTAAGTTAGGTTACAACGTTAGGTTAGGTTAGGTTACAATTGCGACCTTATCAGCAATTGACTGTTATGACAAAGTGGTTTAGGTTAGGATACAACTGCGACCTCAGCAAGTCAGCAGTAATTCACTGCTATGGCAAAGTGGCTTCGGTTAGGTTACGTTAGAATTGCGACCTTGTTAGATTAAATTATGCTCAATTAGTAAGTCTACAGCAGAGTAAATTGTATTTCCATTTCAACAATTATAAAGAAAAAGAAATGTATTTTCATTTACTGTCATGGCAAAAAAACTCGACAAGAAAACGTTATGCATGTCTTGCACGGGAAAGAGAGGGCTGGGAGATACTCCAACGACAAGTGAATAACTCTGTGATGATGATGATGAAGGTGACCGTCTGTTCATTATAAGAAAAAGATTTGGGAGTTCAACCCACAGTCCCTTATATTCCAGTATGTGTGTCTATTTGTCCGTCCGTGGCTAAGCTCGGCGATCGTTAAGGTGCATGCAGGCCAAAAGAGCATTCGCTGTTCTAACCTCCAACTCTACGAAATTCGATCGTTACACGAAACGAGATTCGTTGATTTCGTAGAGTGGGGGATAGAACAGCGAATGCTCTTTTGGTCTGCATGCACCTTTAGTATCAACTAGAAAGCTTAAATGTGGCATGTACATGTATATTTTTATACCACCGACAGAACGATGAAAAAAATTAAATTTTACGGTAAGTATCTATAGAGGACACGTAAAATGATGATGTTTTATTTGCACTTTCACCTTATGGTATGTGGTGTCTTTAGGTATGTGACCTTGTCATCAAAAGCGGTTGTTTATGCAATATAGAAATAGATAAAAATCTCTTGAAAACTCCAAATAATTGTGCCAGGGAGACACTAAACTTATTGTTAGAATAATATTTAACATATATTATTGTGAAAACACAAATCAAATTATTTATTAACTAAATATTTTGATTTGTACTTTTTATTTTTCTCCAGTAGTCACACTACTTAATACTATATAAATTATAAATATTAAATGTCATATACCAAAGAGGGCACTCGGAGTTGATTTGACATCGATAAATGTTATGTTGGCTTTTTAGTATTATCTTGGTATGCAGTTGGGTTCCGTGTCATAAGATAGGCCTGATGATGAAATTGGACGAAGTTCGAGGGAACTCGGAGTAGGTTTGAGACAATGATATCCTACGATGACTTTATAGGATGAGCAGTTAGGTCAAATACCACAAGATAGGCCTGATGATGAACTTGAAGGAAATGCGAGGGAACTCGGAAAGGTCTTGAGATAGTTGTACGTTGTATTGGCTTTTTAGTATCCTCTTGGTGAGCAGTTAGGTCCAGTACCACAAGATGGACTTGATGATGAATTGGCTTGAGCTTGGCTTGGCTTCAGATAATAATATGCTATGTTGGCTTTTTAGGATTAGCAGTTAGGTCAAATACCACAAGATAGGCCTGATGATGAACTTCGAGTAAGTGCGAGGGAACTCGGAGTTGGTTTGAGATAATGATATGTTCTGTTGGCTTTTTAGGATCCTCTTGGTGAGCATGTGTCAAATATCACAAAATAGGCCTGATGATGAATTTGGAGTAAGTGCGAGGGAACTTGGAGTTGGTTAAGGATAATGATATGTTGTGTTGGCTTTTGAGGATTAGCATTTGGGTCAAATACCACAAGATGGGTCTGGTGATGAACTTGAAGGAAGTTCGAGGGAACTCGGAGTTGGTTTCAGATAATGATATGCTATGTTGGCTTTTTAGGATTAGCAGTTGGGTCAAATACCACAAGATAGGCCTGATGATGAAGTTGGAGGAAGTGCGAGGGAACTCGAAGCTGGTTAAAATCATCATCAATATTATCGAAGCAGATGTTAAAACTAACATGAAAATGTTTATCACAATATGTAACTATTATGTAGATGACACGTGTAACAATGATAAAATGGTGTTAAAAAAGTGATATTTCTTGGACGTGAGAAAAACAATAGTTTCCTTGGGTTGCGTTGTTCTGTTCCGTTAGAGTTGGAGATGTGCTATAATTACTTATTCTGTGGTGAAAGTGAGTCTGTTATTTATATACTAACTTAGAAATTAGTAAATGTGTATTGTACAGGTTAAAGTATATATTCATTTGTTACTTAAGTACCAACTAAATAATCTGCCATATCTGAGGCAGCCCTGTTGCGTGATTGTGCGAGTTGCGCGTATACAAACATACCCGTACGCACACATAGGCACAGACAAATGTCAGATTTAGTTTTTGTATGCCGTATCCACCCTGTGACATAATTGTATAATTTGGCATGTAAAGCCTAACAACTTTCTATTTGACCCTGACACAGTGTCGCTACAAACAGTTTACCTATGGCAATAATGTGATGTCATGTCAGTAACCAATTGCAAAACATTTTCCAATGGAATACTATTCAATCCTTCGTCCTTTCTTTGGTTTAAAGATTTTATTGTATTTAAGACGATTTTTCTTGCTTCTATTGGTATCTTTTTCGGCATTTTTATGATGAAATCGTTTAAGTCGCGATATATTTTATTTTTGTTTACATCGGTGACATTCGATGACATTCAACGCCTGGCCTACTACCGCGAAAATCGAAATTCGTAAATTTCGAGGATGTTTCTCTGTCACTCAAACGAAGGCGTCATTAGAGTGAGAGAGACAAATCCTCGAAATTTACGAATTTCGATTTTTGCGGTAGGGCCGCTGATGTCAAACGGTAATTATTGCCAGTAAAATAAATTAGTGTCTCTGAAAATCCGCAACATGGCGAGGGTCAAATAGTAAGTTGTTAGGCTTTAATTCAGGATAATATTTTTCCACAGCTCCATTTCATCACAGGTTTTTTTTCTTCGTGGCATTTTTAAATCACTCGGCAATAATTATTTTGTGAAAAGAGTTATCGGTATGGTTAAATTAATCGACATCCTTTCCAATAAGCGACAATACCAAATAGCAAAATTGGCTAAGCAGGTATACCCACTAAAGTTAAGTATGGAGGGTAGGTATTAGAAATGAGAAATAAATAATGTTGATAAATTTAAACCTTATCCCCTGATCTGTGTAGGCGTCCTGAAAGGACGTCTGTCACCAATGTAATTGAAATTTGAATTTTATTTTCAAGGTTTATTTTCCAGTAATAGGTACTTTTTTGACAGACCACATATACATATGACCACATATATATATGTGTATATATATGTATATATACATGGGTTACTTTTTCACCAGTACAAAAAATCAACATACGTAATAGTAGTCCAAGTTACAGAATACTAGCATTTTTTGTTAGTAGGTACAAAAAAATTGAAATACCAATGTTTTAACTTATCCGCAAACCTAACAGGAAATTTGGACGCATTGCGCATTATCAATGTGCATAACTAGCAAAACACACGAACTGGCAACTATTTATTTAAAACGTCATCGCACGCGGCATGGCGGGTTGGAAAAGCGGCGGCGGTAATGTGCATCGGGTATCAACTTATCATTATGACTTGGCAAAAATATCTTACTAGATCCCAAATCCTCCGTCTTACTTGCACGGGCTTAGGACCGTCAAAATAAAGAATTTTTCTGTGTGTTAAATTTGTCGAATGTTTTAAATTATGTCGGGGAAACGTGATAAAATTACAAAGTAGCACAGAAACTTTCTTTATTGAGGCGTATTTCAAAATTTTAAATCAACTTTATCTACACAAATATCGTTAAGTGCTCTAAAATGCGTCCAGAAACAATAGACAATGACCAGCATTACCCACCGTCAGAACTTGGCACATACATAAAGTTAACATTATATACGATTTTTCCGGAGGTTATGAGTTTTAAATTTGGAACAGCTGTCAGATTCAAGTGGGGTGCCTATTCTGGTATCTATAAATATTCAGCCAGTCATCAACACAATAAGTTAATTCAGTATATTTTTTAGTAACAATCGGACGATATTTTCATATCGAGTGACAAGAATAGGGATATCATTCGGTAGTCTATGATTTAAAAAAAAACCGGCCAAGTGCGAGTCGGACTCGCGCGCAAAGGGTTCCGTACCATTATCAATTTATTATTAAACAAATACAGTTAAATCAACCTACCTCAAAAACTGTAGGAGGCAATTTAATCAAACCAAAAATCGTTGATAGAGCTTATTAATGTGTACAACATTTATTTTTTATAAAATTTTATATCGCGTAGTTTTAATAATAGAGGGGGGGGGGGACACATTTTTCAGACTTTGAGAGCTGATATCTCGAAAACGATTTGCGTAAATAACAATAAGATGTATAAACCTTCATATATTTTTCAAAGGCCTTTCTATTAATACCCCACACGCTTATATACAACAATTTTTTTTTTTATCCCTCAGTTACATGTATGGCGGGCCCCCACCCCAATGGTTTTTTTTACAATTTAGTATCATAATCCTGTAGCGGTTCATACAACACATATCCTTACCAAATTTCGTTACTGTAGCATTTATAATTTCCGAGTAAATCGGCTGTGACAGACGGACAGACGGACAGACGGACAGACGGACATGACGAATCTATAAGGGTTCCGTTTTTGCCATTTTGGCTACGAAACCCTAAAAATACAGAAATTCAAATCGGTGCCATTCCTGCCTTGTTTATTGCCTTACAAGTGAAAAATTGTGAAAAGTTGTAAATACTTTGTGATAATATTGATAATTATTTGATAATGAGTGGCAGTGACTTGGATAACGATATGAGCACTCCGCTGGACATACTCAATGCAGCTATGACAGCAACTAACAACCTGTTGCCGCAAAAGTCGAGAGCCAAGTATGAGAAGGCTCTGTTTCTGAACGCATCTTAGAGCACTTATGAAATGTGTGTAGATAAAGTAGTGTATGCAACTATACGTAATCAGGCATTACGTACAGTTGCATAAACTACTATTATGTACAATGATTGGAATCAAAAAAACATACCTAATTAATGGAGTCCATTTCTCATGCTTATTAATTAATTTACATGAATGTTTCCTTCGATATTTCCCATCACAAGTTTTCACTTTTAAGTTCATCAAAATGCTCTTATTATTGGACTTGGGCCTCTTCAACGTATACTCGCCGTTTCACCTCACCCCACAAAAAAAGTCACACGGGGTCAAATCTGTTGACCTGGCTGGTCATAATACTGGCATTTTCCAGGCGGGGCACACTTTGTTCAGCGTTAGAGTTTACTCTATACATAAAGCATTTTATCACGCTCACATGATGCTCCAGTACATCATGAATCAAGCGCCGAGCGCTTACTTTACGTATCGAGTAAACGCTAACTTAATCGTTACTTGCCAAATCATGACACTTGCCTTTTTCTTTGGCTTGTTAATCTCACAACCATACTTATATTTATACAATCATATTTTTTCAGTTGAATATTGAAATACAGTTGAAGATTGGGAAGATACTTCAGCGGAAAGAACCTAATGAAAACGTAACGGAACACGTTTCAAGAAAATGGTATTGAACTTGGTGACAAGAAACATTCATATATTTGTAATTAAGTATAATGTTTATATACTATTTAATTTTCGACATTATTATGAGCTGTGTTTTGCCGAATAAATATTGTTACTGAATACAAGTGATGAAAGTGAGCATTTTCTACATGAGTGTCGGTGATCGAAACCGACAAGAGTTAAAGAGGTCTACATTTCAACACCAACATCAAACTATGTTATGCGAATGCATTATGCGAGAAAATATCTGCATACAGTACCAACCAGACTGTGCAGAAAAATAGGGGAGAGTGGGGTACAGTGAATAAAGGTGCACTGTGAATATTTTGCATTAGCTTTATTTATCGCTTTAATAATCCGGTATTCTTTTTTCACGAATTTGCTCATCTGTGTGATACTAATATTGGAGTAACTAAATAACGGAAGATACTTTCAATTATACCTGAAAAGTCTTGTTCTTGGTTTTTTTACCTCAAACTAGGAACTGTTCTGTGATTTTTGATTGAAGAGGTAACTTTAGTTCACTTTTTTATAATGAAAATGATTTTAAAGCTATATGTAAATTATATACTTGTGCTGGAAAATGTGTCCTCTAAGGAATAGGTGGGACAATAAGGTATCTAGAAAATTACAAATAAAAATAACACCACTACAACATTTGTAAAAAAAAAGGGATCCATTGTACCCCACTCTCCTCTACTATGAAAATTCAGTCTTGCACTCGCGCAGAAAAATATCACATTCTGTGGAGTGAAGTTCAGGTAGAGTTCTTATGAAAACTGTCACCACTCTTAGTAACCTCGTATGTCACTATTGAATCGGAACTGAGATACGTACGCACTATAGGAGTATCTTAAAGTCCGTTGGCTCAACTGCTACTTTTATTCCTATGTAAAATAAGAGTGACAGCTGGTAACCACAGTTACCAAAAGCTATTGAGTGGCTATTATGGATCGAATATTCGCTGTGTCGAAAATCGTAGAAATAATGTATCCTAAAATCAAAATTAATGTTTCGATTGGACAATCAACGTATATTTGTGACCGAGATTGTCATCCCATAATCTCGGTCACAAATATACGTTGGCTCGACTGCTACCGGCTCGAATATTCGCTGGGTCGAAAAGTGTATAAACGAGACCATAATTGTAATTGGTTACCGGCGCAAACATCACACTTGTAAACAAAATGTAAAAATTGTCTCACTTGTACTCTGTTTGGTTAGGTATTTTAAAAAGGTAAAAAATCTTGCACTATCTTTTTATTGAAAAATGTATTTAAAAATCCAAACTAGGTACTTAATGAATCAAAATAATGTAAATCACTGTATTCCTTTGTTATATTACGTATATTTGGTAAAACTTATTTTCTACTTGTAGTTTTCAATAAAAAGATACTGCAAGATTGTTTACCTTTTTTTAAATATCTAACCAAACCGAGTATAGAATATAGAGCAAGAATATATTATGTATACAGGGTGTGGCCTGTAATAGGAGCAAAAAATGAAACGGTACACTAATAACCCAATAAATAGTCATAATTTAATAGTTAAAACTTAAAAAAAAATTTTTTTTTTCAAAAAAAACAATTTTTTTCCCGTTTCTTATGTACTTTTACTGCAGTCGACTTATACCAAAAAAGTTAAATCGGTGTAACACAAAAAAAAAATATTTTTTGCTATACCAGTTAAAAAACCATGAGTTCAAAAAAACTTTTTAGCTCATTTAGTTTTATGTCCACTGAACTACCAATATGTTTAATCGTTAATAAGGTACAATGTTGTGATACCTAGATACATCACTCATAGGTCGTAACTTTAACATACTGTTTCTCCTTAATGAATAACTTTAAAACACTGGGACCTTTTGCGAATAACTAGAGGCAGTCAGAGGAGTCTTCCATTTGATTTTTTGCTCCTGTTACAGGCCACGCCCTGTATAAAAACTATAATATGTATGTCAACCATTCGGCAACCCATTATCTCGATTACATCGTTAATAGTAGCCCCAAACTTTGGTATTAGGTACTATTCGTCATCTATTTACTGAAGTATTCCTACATGGATATAAAACAATTTGTACATAGCACAGACGTTGATACAAGAACAGACGAGGCGATGAACTTTCGATACTCAACAGATTGAAACCTATGTTTAAGCTATGCATATATTTAGGCCACCAATATTTAAATTTTGCGAATATTAGTTCTCAGCAGAAGAGTACAGAAGAGTAGGTAGGTACTGTAGCCGTGCCATGAGCTGGAAAGTAAAGGATACGTAATTACGTAAGGTTTTACTCGATACGTGCATTCTATCGTGCTCGCGCTTACAAATAGGAGCGAGCGCGATGGCCTGCTCAACGTATTTAATAAAACCTAATGTTACCGATACTTGTAAAGTCATGGTACGGCTACTGTTTATTATATTTACTGTATCGTTGGCCAGTAAGTTAGGGTTTTCGATCTTTTGCAGGCAACGCTATATAGGCGTGTGGTCCAAACAGCTGTCAGATTCATAGGCACTGAACATAAAATATCGAAATTCTAATTGTATTTGGAGGTAACCGTTATAATGGCGGGACCGGATCCTGAATTCGATCGATTCATATTGCATTATTTAGTACTGAATTTGTACTATTTAGTACCTGTTGTAAAAAAAATTGTACCTCTTCTATTTCAAAGTTATATTCAATCAGTCTGGTCCCGCCATTATAACGTTATAATGGCGGAACCAAATCCTGAATTCGATCGATTCATATTGCATTATTTATTTAGTACTGAATTTGTACTTTTTGGTACCTGTTGTAAAAAAATTAGTACCTCTTCCATTTCAAAATTATACTTCAAACAGTCTGGTCCCGCCATTATAACGTTATAATGGTGGGACCAGGTCCTGAATTCTGTCCATATTCTGTCGATTCATATTGCATTATTTAGTACTGAATTAGTACTATTTGGTATTGATACCTCTTGTAAAAAAATGAGTACCTCTTCCATTTTAAAATTATATTTCAAATAGTCTGCTTCAAATGATCTGGCGGAACCAGACTATTTCAAATATAATTTTGGAATGAAAGAAGTACAATTTTTTTTACAACAGTTACCAAATAGTACAAATTCAGTAAGTACTAAATAATGCAATATGAATCGACAGAATATGGACAGAATTCAGGACCTGGTTCCGCCATTATAACGTTTTAATGGCGGGGGACCAGACTATTTGAAGTATAATTTCGAAATGTCTCGCCATTATCGTTATAATTACATTTGGATCGTTACATTTGGTTTTTATTAATTTCATAAATGTATGACGACTAGAAAACGGTCGCCGAACTGAAGATTGGGCCCTAAAACAGGAACTCAAAATGACTGACACTAAACAAAATTACTAGAACTTTGTTCATTTCATCCTTTAGTAGATTGGCTACCAAACCAGCTTCGAAATGGGATTAAAATCCCAATAGGTAACTGGCTTTAAATCGGGACTTATCATTACCGGTTTGTAATCAGGTTTGTACCAAATCCAGATACGAGATGGGAAAGTTAGTCCCATTTCATCCTACCAGACGGGAAACTATAATTCCCATTTGGCAGCCAGCTATCAAATCCGAATACCAAACGGTAAGTACTAAAGGCATTTCATGGGAATTGACTCGGAAACGTTTATTTATTTTAGAAAACATTATTCCTTATGTAATGGTTTTAAGAATAAATAAACCACAAAATATATAGAAAATTCAATTCGCGTATTTATTTTGACAGTTTGTTGGTCCTTACGCCATATCACCGCCCCAGTGTCAGAAAAAAATATTAAAAACCCTCACTGAGGAAGCGGCAGTGTGAACAGCCAACGATCATCTACATATATATATAGGTATATTTGTTAATTTTACTGACATAGGATCTATATCTACTCTTTGTTTAGTGAGCGAGAAAAAAGTCGACAAATCATCCCTTACTCGCCTCCTGTGGAACCAGTAGCCGTACCATGAGCTGCCCCTGCGTTATTAACGCGGTCTTACATAGGTGCTTTCTATACGGGTGGCTCGCCCCAAGACGCGATTACGGCCGGGATGGAAAGTAAGTCCGCGTTAAAAACGCAGCGGCAGCTTATGGTAAGCACACAGTGCCTGAAAGTATCCTTTCCCTCTCTAGTACGTTTTGTAGATACTAGGTTCAAGAAGTACCCACCTACCTACCTTCAAAAATTTATAATAATACATTCTGTTGCAATGCTATCAGACAAACATCTACAGCTAGGAAAACAGCCACTATCAACCTTTTGACCATTGCCGTCGGCTATACTAAATAGGTGGCCAAGAAACAAATACCTACCTTCCCGTGAGGTTGGAATACAGAGTCCCTCTAGAAGGTTTTTAAATGTTTCAGAGCGGTCGATAATAGTACATTGTGCATCTAGGGAGGTAAGTACAGTATCACTAACGAGAGTGTTAGAAGCCCGACGCCGTAGGCGGAGGGCTTTTGATGACTCGAGTTAGTAGGTATGCCTCTTACCGATTGTGATGCATACAATGTTTTTTATAACACTTGCAGACAAAGAATATGTTATGAGACGAAATATTGGTATTCCCTAAGGAATTTCACTTTTCTATTACTCCCACTGCAATATGCACAAGCAATGGCGCGCTTAGAAAGCAAATGTGATGAAAAATGTTGAAACCGCGTAAAATAGTAGGTATTAGCTACTGTAACATGCCTAGGTAGTAGGTACTTCTGAAACATGAACTAAACTCTAGGGGGTCTAGGGTAAGTGCTCCAGTGAATGAACACTTAAGGAAATTTTCAACTTAATTTATTTTTTGTGGCTGGGAGCAATAATGAAGTTTAAATATGAATGTTCCTATAGAGTAAACCACTATTGTAGTTTTCTAAATTCAATTTTATTTTGCATTAGTGCTGCACAGTTTTAAATTATAGCTAACTGTAGGGGAAAAAATGGAAAATCACCAGTGAATGAACACAAAATTCTAGTAAATGAACAAATGAAACCAATGAATGAACTACCTTAAAAATAATGTAATAAAATGAAAAAGATACTCTATTTTTAATTGGTAGTGCTAGTAATATTCGATAATTTAATTTGAACTTTAATGAGACATAATATCTATAAACATAATTAAACGACATCATTTACAGTTCCACATTTCTGCGTATTCTGGGAAGGTTCAATTAACTCTTCAGTTACCATTGAAGAGTGACCTTATATGTCGCTTTCGTTAAAAAGTAAACTGGGCTCATTCTGCTTATAAAGTGCTACTTGAATACTTTTTATTAACCAAAGATCTGTCTTTCATTTGTTTCTTCAGTGGCATGAATTTGGACAATTTCGGTGATTTAAATAGCGTTGATTTTAATATATTAAAACTGGCACTTGATAGTTCACTAGTTGCAACAGCTTTTAGAGGTTTGTCGAGAGATTCTTGGTCATATTGGAATTATTTATACGATTTTTTTAACCTTTTCATGTCTTAAAACCAGATAAAATACGAAATAAATGATTTAGTTCATTCACTGGTTATCGCAATCCAATTAATGAACTAACTGTGTTTGCGGTAGTTCATTAAAAATTGAATATATCAAGTATTGTTCGAACACTGGCCCTTTGCTAGACAGCATATTTCTATTAAATCCAAAGAAAACCAAATCTTATAACAACCACTAAAACGTAAGATATGGAACAAACAATAAATCACGCAATTCCAGTGAATGAACTCCCCCGTTCGGTCACTAGGTTTAAGCCATTTTGAGTTCTAGTTATAGAACACTGGATTAAAAGCCACTATTTGAAACGAAATCACATTAAACTATACTTTAATAGCATAATCATAACCTTCCGGTTTCAAAAAAACACGCACTGTTCCTAGGAGATGCACGAAACGCACACAATAACACATTAAACACAACGTAAGCTTACCTAAATCCTTATAACACCTCCATATAAAAAATGAACCTGCGCAACGTGCCCACTTTAGATCATCGCCACTTGGACACTGACGCATATGAGGTGATATAAGTGCTACCAGAACTTGTCAAATAATATTCCTACCCGAAAAAAAAATACAACGCGTAGTAGAAATGTACAGAAAACTTATTTTACGAAAAAAACTTGTATTTTGTTCGTTCACTGGATTTGTTCATTCACTGGAGAACTTACCCTAACTACACTGCATCCCTAATACTCCTGAAAACCTCTCTGACAACGGAAATACAGCACCTTGTTTATATGGTATAAAGCATCCGAAAATTGAGCGTCCCAGCTGTTCGCCTGTGTCTGGAAAATATTCGTTGCGTTTGTATTTAAGTAAGTACTCGTACCTAACCTACTTTTAATTGATATCGGACAATCTAATTAGCATCTTATGGGATGGTAGGGCGAAAATGTAGGTAAACTTAGACAGGATAACACTATCCTTACATATTATGTAATGTAAAATGTTAGTTGGAGACTAACATAGTAGGTATGTAGGCTAACATTTAGTAATATAAATGTTACTCCAACAAGGTCTAAAATCTAAATGTCCGATAAAACCACTAGTACATCATCAGTATCGTAGTTGGTAATAAAGCAAGTCGGCAAATTTGATCTACTACTACGTGTCTAATGAATATATTTCTTCAATCTTCTAACTCCATAGAACTACCCAAAATACCTACACATTTTATTACTTATTATACTTGAGGCCCTAGCACATCTTGTACAACAATATTGGCAGCAATTTGTGACCTGCTCGCAACTTCTCATCTCTTTTGAATCAATGTAATCAAAAAGGGACGGGTAGCCGCGACAAGGTTCCTGTCATGCACGATATGTGCTAGTGCCGTTGATCAAGTATAATACTATGAATTTCTTAGGTCAATCTATACTCGTAATTATATTGCCACATTGTTCCTAGCGAATAGAGACCCGCTGCGGTAAATACTAGTGTTTTGGGACATAAGTAACTTTCTTGATAACTATTTTATTTACCAGTAAGTAGCTGTACCAAAAAATATAATACTCTAAAGAGTTGTACATAACGGCGACGGATAGGTATTACCCGAAGAGTACGGGAATAACTTCTTTACTACAGCTGTTGTTATATCTGTACAGTTAAAAGTAGGGATTTTAATACCAAACCAACAGTTGGTTTTGCTTCACAAATATACAATACAATATAAAGTCATTTCCTAATTGGCGCCCTCTAGTTAGAACTTAGACCATTTAGAAAAGCTGTTCTTTTAACTGGCGCCATCTAGTTTATTGATGAGTAATGATTGTACAACTGACATTGGGTACTGACGGGAGGTGTAGTAGTGTGCGTTACAGGGTAAAATTACATAATTTTCTAGTTTTTGCATTATTGCGATTTAGAAGAACAGTATTTTGTGTAGGTTGCTATCAATTTGTACATTAGATTTTTTGCTCCTTGCGCGTATCTCAAAACATGTTAACTCTGATTTTCGGTTTAGCAGAAAATGACGAAAATATGGTGTTTGTGCAATTGTAGCGCCATCTTTTAGCAGATAAGCGGCAGGGATAGGGTCGAATCCACCTTAACAAATTATTTTCTATTCTTCTA
>JALPQI010024628.1:0-21149 GCA_025490895.1 Thaumatotibia leucotreta
AGGCCCCCCAGTGTCTTTACCACCCCGTCGTTTAGCCCCTGATAAATTGAAAATCGCCCAGGAAGAGTTCCAGATGATGCTGGCCATTGGGACAGCTAGGCCATCAGAAAGCGCCTGGTCGTCACCCCTGCACCTGGCTCCGAAGAAAGGAAACGGATGGCGGCCCTGCGGAGACTATCGCAGTTTGAATGCTCGTACAGTGCCTGACAGGTATCCGATTAAGCACATCCACGATTTTAGTCACGATATTGCTGGTTGTAACATTTTCAGTACGCTTGACTTGGAAAAAGCATATAATCAGATACCTGTCAGCCCTGATGACATTCCAAAAACGGCCATCACAACTCCTTTCGGGCTCTTTGAGTTCCCGTTTATGACGTTTGGACTGCGGAACGCAGGTCAAACGTTTCAACGGTTCGTCGATGAGCTGACCAGGGGCCTCGACTTTGTTTATGCGTATTTGGACGATTTTCTAATTTACTCTAGGAGCGAGCCAGAGCATGAAGAGCACCTGCGAGTAGTCTTCAACAGGCTGAAGCAGTACGGCATGCTGGTGAACACTTCGAAGTGTGTCTTGGGAGCTCATGAGGTAACTTTCTTAGGGTACCTAATCTCCGCCAGTGGTTGCAAACCTCTAGAATCCAAGGTTCAAGCTGTCATGGATTTCCCTGCCCCAACGAATGTTAGACAGCTACGAGGCTTCTTGGGCATGTTAAATTTTTACAGAAGATTTCTCCCAAGAGCTGCTGAAATACAAGCCCCTCTGCATGCCTTGTTAACGGGTTCAGTAAAGGGTTCACAGCCAATCAACCTATCTGGCGACACCCTGAATGCTTTTCAGGCGTGTAAGGAAAGCCTGTCTAAGGCCGCCATGTTGGCGCATCCTGATTGTGCCGCAAAACTGGCGGTGGTCACGGATGCTTCAGACCGGGCAATCGGCGCAGTGCTCCAACAATTTAAAAACGATGTGTGGGAACCACTGGCCTTCTTCTCCCGGAAGCTTAGCCCCGCTCAGGCGAAATACTCCCCTTATGACAGGGAGTTATTAGCCATTTACGAGGCCATAAAATATTTTAGGTACATGCTTGAGGCTCGTCACTTCACCGTCTATACTGACCATAAGCCCATTAGTTTCGCCTTTCACGAAAGAAAGAGTAACTGTTCGCCCAGGCAGTATAGGCACCTAGACTTCATATCTCAATTCACGACAGACATCCGCCATATAAGTGGCAAGGATAATGTGGTTGCGGATGCCTTGTCGCGAATTGAGGAACTGGAAGCACCTGTCAGCTTCGACACTATCGCCCAACAGCAGACATCCGATCCTGAACTTGAAACCCTATTAAATAAAGGTTCATCGTTACAGTTGCGGAAACTTCATGTCCCTGGAAGCCAAACACCTCTGTATTGTGATGTCAGTACACTGGTTACCAGGCCCTATATACCCAAGTCTCTGCGAAGGCAAGTTTTCGATAGCCTACATTCTCTAAGTCATCCCGGCTGTAACGCGTCAGCGAAACTGGTTTCTGAGCGTTTTGTTTGGCCAGGAGTGAACCGAGATTGTAGGGAGTGGGCGCGGTCCTGCATTCAGTGCCAACGAGCTAAAGTCAACCGTCACGTGACTTCCTCGCTGGGCACTTTCGACTTACCACGCGCCCGTTTTAAACAGATACACATTGATCTGGTCGGACCTCTTCCAATTTCCCAAGGCTATCGGTATTGTCTCACAGCAGTAGATCGATTTACTCGCTGGCCAGAGGCGATACCGATAGAAGATGCTACGGCAGAGACCGTTGCAAAAGCACTGCTGTCTACCTGGATTGCTCGATTTGGCTGTCCTCCAAGCATTACTACTGACCGTGGACGTCAGTTCGAATCGGCTTTGTTTCAATGCTTGTCTAGGATGGCCGGATTCGAGCACAAAAGGACAACAGCATACCATCCGGCTTGCAACGGTTTAGTTGAACGGTTTCACCGTCAACTAAAAGCGGCTATCGTCTGTCATGCAAATGACAGATGGACTGAGTCGCTGCCGTTGGTCTTGTTGGGAATACGTACTTCCTACAAAGAAGATCTACAAGGATCTTCGGCTGAGCTGGTGTACGGAGAACCGTTGAGACTCCCTGGGGAGTTCTGGGAGCCCATTCCTAACGGTAGTTCAGATATTTCTGACTTCTCAGCCAGACTAAGAGGCTTTGTAGAAAAGTTACGACCCGTTCCAGCTTCACGCCACTGTAAGCCCAGAGTATTTGTACACAAAGAACTAGACACCTGTAGTCATGTCTTCCTGCGTGATGACACTACAAGAGGTTCCCTTACTCCAGCTTACTCTGGGCCACACAAAGTTCTCATGAGGGAAAACAAGTTTTTTAAAATTCTTCTCAATAATAGGGAAGTTACTGTTTCTATTGACCGGCTCAAACCAGCCTTTATATTAGATGTCAAAGACACTACCGCGTCAGAAGAACCTCAGTTGCTCCAAAACAAAACAACTCGTTCGGGTCGCGTTATTAGGTTCCCTGATTATTATCGTCCCTGAGGGACTCTGGTGGGGGGTGGTGTAGGTACTTATATACACATTTTCATTTTTAATCATGCACATTTTACTCCTCCCACTAAATTATATATATTTACAATTTTTAACTTATACTTAACTTATATCTATATTTACATACCTATATTTATATATACAATTATAAACATATATTACATATCTACTATGTTTTTCATCAACACGCCAAGTTAGTCGACACATACTTATGCCAACCACCTAGTCGACGTCGATATCGATATCGACAAACGATATCGACCGTACCCTCTCACTAGTCAATACCGGTTAGGTATGGAGACGCGGCGCCCGCGCATCAGAGGTCATTTGACAGTCATTGCCTAGATACGACGCGGAACGCATGTCTGTTTGCTCGCTAAACAATAGCCGCGATCTTAGTGCTTGCTTGCTTGTTTGTATACCTATCCTATTTTCTATCTTTCGGACTTTACTTGCTATCGCTTTGAGACTTTTCTGTGCTTGTGCATTCTACCCTTCTGTGCCTTCTGAACTGCTTGTGTATGCATCCTGTGTGTACTCCAATATACGCTGAATTGTAAGTTGTGCATTTTATTATTTATACACAAACTCCCAGTGCGTAATAGTACATCCCGATCACATACGCTATACTTGTAACTTGTAATACAAGCGGAAGTCCTTCTCTAATTAACAGTGTCAAAAAGAGACTTCCACTTGTATTACAAGTTACAAGCTTTTGAGAAATGGGCCCCTGGAATAGACATGCCATAGTTTATCACTGAGTCAGTCATGACACGGAGTGTGTAATAATGTCATTTTGTTTTAAGAATTGATAAGTTACTGAGTATAGGTTTTAATTTTTTACATGCTACATCAGCATGCTGACATCAGCTGAACCTATCATCTATAATCAATCCTAGGTACCTACATTATGCTGTTTGGCAATATCTAGGGGTTCACAATCACAGCTCAGGATCTATAATTTTGGGAGTTATGCTGGATTTGAGATATGGTGAATGAGGGTTTTTGATACTTTTTCTGCCGCTATGGGGAGGTGAGATGGCAGCACTGAGCCGACCGTTTAACGAACTGTCAAAATAAATACGCGCATTTAATTTTCAACATATTTATAGGTTTATTTATTCTGAAAACCATTACTTTAGGCATATTGTTACCTAAAATAAATAAATAAAATAGTTTCAAGTCAATTCTCATGAAATTAACAAAGTTAAAGTAATTATTTTGAATACCAGTGACTTTGCGCGCCTGTTTTATAGTTCGATGGCCGTGTAATAGTCGTAATCCATTACAAAATCAATTCTCTTCCAAATAAAATAGAATTTCAATATTTTAGGCCCAGGTGCCTATGAATAGTATGAATCTGACAGTTGTCGAGACCAGGTACGTACGAAGCGCCGCCTGGTGGCAGAAAAATTATCGAAAACCCTCATTGAATATATACCTATGTAAAGTTTTCTGGGGCCCATTTCTCGAAAACTTGTAACTTGTAATACAAGTGGAAATTTCTTTTTGACACCATAAGTTAGATAAGGACTTCCGCTTGTATTACAAGTTTTTGAAAAATAGGTCCCTGGTAGTTGATAGTTAAACCAGCATCAAGTGCCCACTTGTATAACAGATCAAACTTGAGCTGCATCTTGTGTTGTGCCTCTAATATGTTACTATCACCTACTATCAGACTAGTATCGTCAGCAAATTGGTATACAGAAGCCTCACTGAATAAATTTCACAAATCGTTGACATAAATTAAATATTATTCACGATATTTATAAAAAAAAAAAACAAAAATTCATTGCAATTTCAAGTCTTTTATGAATTTGCCAATGTACTTTTCAAGAACTTTGTCTATTGCTGGCAGTATAGTAATCGGTCTGTAATTATCGGAATCTGTATCACTACCTTTTTTATGTATTGGCGTAATTGTCAGCTTTTCAGGATATACCTGAGGTTTTGTTACATTGGTTTGCAAGGTGGGTAAGAACAGGAGATATCTCTTTAGTTATACATTGTAGGTCTTTTTTCTCATTTGAATTGTTTATAATTTTACACATATTAATATAATCCAGTTTCTTTATTATTAGTGTCACATTACAAACCTATATCTAAGATTGGCCCTTTTGGCATTGTACCGATACCAAGGATGCTGGCGGCATTTCCTCGCTGTTCCGCAATACTGATGCTTTGCGCGAAGAAGTTGTCAGCTCTTCGGTCTTTAGTTTTGCCAACCAGATAGTGAATTCTATGATTTACAACTGTAGCGTGGTAAAACAACCATTTTGAAGCCATTGGATGTTGTGAGTGTTGTGTAGGACTAGTGACAATACCCTAGCCTAGAAGTGACTAATAACTAGGTAATTGAAGTAACAAAGTGCTTGTAGTTCGCAAAACCCGCGCAGCTAGGTGTTGACACATGTTCTCGCCAGTCTGCCTGCGACCACGGGTATAACCTCATGCCCGAAACGTCACATAAAATGTGTCAAATTCACAGCATATCCCACAGATGTCATATATACCATAGATCAAGCAAACGTATCTACTTAGCGTGTCAAATGAACTCATTGAAATCCACTGGGTTGTCCGTCTTTAATCGCAGCTTGCAGCTTTCGGGCGTCAAATTTTATAAGTTGAAGTGAACAAAAACATTAAATAATGCCTCCTTAATTAATATTAATTGCAAAAACACAAAAAATATAAATACTCAAAGGCCTGGGACATATTTAAAATCATAGGCAAGTAACAACTTCAGTACAAAATCTGACACGCTCGGCCGCCATACAAATGAATGAAATAGTTTCTTCTATCCAAATCTATAATTTTGTGGCATATCCAAAGTTTATTAAACATTAACGGCCTGGAGAGCTACCATGATCTCTGAAATGTGATTCAGTTTAAATTCTACTAATCAGTTTTTGACAGTTATTCTATGGAACTGACACATCGGGATTCATAGTAAG
Source organism: Thaumatotibia leucotreta (assembly GCA_025490895.1). Classification (NCBI taxonomy): domain Eukaryota; kingdom Metazoa; phylum Arthropoda; class Insecta; order Lepidoptera; family Tortricidae; genus Thaumatotibia; species Thaumatotibia leucotreta. The sequence goes on from JALPQI010024628.1 coordinate 5,503, forward strand.
TCCTAAAACTGAATCGCTTTAGTAGTGGGAGCCCCCTTGGCCACGACTTTGCTCGACTAGCGACGAAAGCAAGCGAATCCATAAGTTGGAGCGAGAGGCCGATATCGGGGAATAACGCACGTCTTTTCCGCCCCGCCCGTTAGACCAATGTCGTGGCCAAGTCATTAGCGAAACTCAAGTTATCAAGCCGAAACATAATGTTAACGCTGACAGGATATTTAAAGATGATGGTTATCATAGGAATCTAAATACAAAACGGAATATGTCTTCAAGTATATTGCTTACCATAAATAATCGGAATTTAGATGTCAAAATCCTATTTTAATGTGCAAAAACCATTGTATTAACGTGTTGAAAACTTTGTGTGTACCTACATATGTCTTCTACGTAATATTTAAAAAACATTTATTTACAAAATTTGCTCAGTTCCCAAAAAAACCTAGACATCTTAAATTATTGACGAGCCGAGTTAGCAAAGACGAACACCTGCGCGGTGCAGAAGCCGAGCACGCTGAGCACGAGGCGCGCGTCGAGCGGCAGCGCGCGCAGCACGCGGTAGCGCGCGCCGCGCAACTCCAGCGCAGCCAGGAACGAGCGCATGCGCCGCCGCTCGTCCGCCGCTGCACGTAAAAAGAATACGTAGCTTACAAACGATTAAAAGGGACTTGTGCCCGAATTTTTGTAAATAAAAAACAACGTAGGTAAACGGTCGAGGCGTAAATGTGCATTTTCAACTTCATCTAAACAACACAATATGGAATCAGGCTATGCTTAACTTAATAAAAAGTAATATAAAGTATTTGCGGACCTCTCCTCCTCGAAATATTTTAATAAATAAATTATCACCAAGTTATCGGATAAGTATTGACAGTAATTAAGTTTTGGTATTGAATTCTGGCAATGACATTTAACAAACATAATTTGTTAGTGATGCACATCTATCGCATTGGCATTCGGCTTCCAGCCTTCAGCCAGCTCGGATTTCAGCCTTCGTGGTCTTATCGCCTTTCCTTTGGGCTTTCGGTCCTCAGGCTCGGCTCATTTAATCACTGTACATGTATTTAACGCATGGCACTATGTCTCGCGGTTCGATCTCGACAATAAACCAGTATTTCATGAAAAATTCGATCGGCCGTTGGCACTACTTGCTGATTAGCCTTGCAAATTATTTTACTACTATACGGGATATACTATACTACGGGATTAAAAAAAATACTGTGTAGCTTTGTATTTAAAAATAAGTTTTGTGACGGGTTACAACGACAAACTTATTTCTAAAAAAGTTTCATTATCTCTGAAACCAAGCCAAATCCAAGTAATTTTATACAGTTACATTAAAGTCTCGAAATATGGTTAGGAATGAACCATTAACCACGGTGTATTTGACTTACTCGGGGTCTTAATCAGCTCCGTGGCTGTGAAGACAGCCATGTCCTCACAGTGCGCGGCCGCTGACTCCAGGATCATCACGTGACCAAACGAGTGTAGCAAGATCCGAATCATGGTTACAATCACATGGGCAGCAACTAACATTTTCGATATCTTCCCCTAAAACGATAACCTATTATTAATTTATCCTCCTTTTCTTTAATGCCAGTATCATATCGTCGCTCTAATCACCTTGGATCTACAGCAATCGATTCATGAAAATGTCACCTTTCTTTCAACTCTTTCACTCCAAATACGGGTCTTTTTTCCATGTTGTGAGTGTTGCAGATACGAGCCTAAGCAAGGTTAGCAGCGGCATAAAACAAACTTACCGCAGATAGTTCACCAAAACAGGTAAGTAGAAAGATGCCTATCAATTTGCCACATGAGAAAAGCAGATCGAAGAATACCTAAAAAAATAAAATTTAATAGCATCCAGTATCTTTAATAACGCATGCCAATAATGAATAACAAAAATAAAAGTTACAAAACAAAATTAAATCTTAAACACATTGCAGCCAGAATCAAAATTATAGAATAATAAATATATATTTAAGGATATCTTATAACGATCGACCTAGACCACTGTAAACTCAATTAACGTGCCAATCGACGAGAATAGACAAATACATATAGACACATAAATAAATAAAGAGCCACGACCAAGGAACAACTATTTGTGATAAATATTTAAATACACAAAATGATGCTCTCGCTGAGATTCTGATCCGGAACCTCCAGCAGCTTCATAAGTAGGGTCTCTAAGAACTAGGCTACGGCGGCTGACAAATTTAAAATTAATATATCAATAGGTTTACGCCCTGAATCGTTTTTATTCATATTACCATAATTTTCAGAGGATTATCAGTCTGATCTAGTCCCCGGAGGATTTCATTATAGATTTGGCAGTATGGCTGCGGCGGCCTAAGTCTCACTGTCCGGAACCCGTATCTTTGTAGCCTCCTTTTCAGCACCAATAGGCGTGCATCAAACAGTGCCATGATCAGCAATTTTGGACAGTAGGAGCATTCAATAATTATCTCTGAAAATAAAACTGGAACGACTACCAATATCTTTGTTCCTGTGAATCCCGTTTGATGAAATACTGCTGCATTCAAAGCTCCAAACACAGCAAAAAGCAATGAAGCAAATATATATGTAGCTTTTATTTGTTTTTGTAAGCGATTGTAAATGTTTGGCGAGTCTAGAGTAACGTCGGTCATATCATTTTGAGTGAAATATTCGTAGATGTACTCATCCGCAGTCCACAAAGATGTGACACTAGCAAAGCTAAATTGCGCAATAGAAGATACAATTAATAAGAAATATGGGATATTATATACATAGCCCGAGGCAAATACATATGTATATAAGATTAAAGCTCCAGCAATGAGAAGACAATATGCTTGAGCCAGGTGTCGCCGGCGATAGGAGATGGATCGTTTGTTATAATAGCCGCACAAAAGTCGCGTGCGCATAACTAGGGATATGTTGCACACACACCGCGCGCCGGGCTCCGACATCGTGACACGTTTACTTCTTGACCAAGTATTGAACGTAATGTTACAGTATGTGGGGAAATTGATGTATCTTAGATCTAAGCCCAAATCAATATTTTGTTATTGTTTACAATAGATGGTAGTCATAGTTTTAAGATATTGTGAGTTTTTAATAGTTTTATCAACCTTGAACACATAAGGGAACATCATTACGTATTTTTCTATGTTACGGACTAAATGAAATCTCGAAATCTAAATTACCGCGCTAAAACGACATTATTTTTTTCTTGAACTTATTTATATCGCTTGGATGCCTTGGATGAAGATTAAGGACGACGTAGCTCGCAGCATGATGATAAAGTTTATTCATTTCCATTCCCGTTACATCGTCGTCGGTATGTGGTGTTTTGCTATTGGTCCTCAGAACAGTACAAACAAAGGTTGCCTTAGCAACACATTACTACACTTGTCTTAATAAATAGTGCATTCTGATTTGTGATTATCCTAGTGTAGGTTGGTTGCTAAAGCTACGAAAAACTACACACTCTTAAACCATGACTACTGCCGCGCAAACAAATAACTAACTAGTGATTCGGGATCATTTATAACTACTTTTTGATACAAAGCTAAGATAAAACAGCATGTCCGCATATCACAGTAGTAGGATTGCACCCAATACTTGTTTAAGAAGCGCACGTGTCACGATGTCCGAGCCGAGCTACGTGTTCAACCTGTCGTTTGTCATGCGTATACGTCTGTTTTGCGGGCTGTACAACAGAAGATCCATACCTCATCGCTGGCGACAACTTGCTAAAGCATACTGTTTTCTACTTTTTTTCGCTTTTGCCTTCTGCACTTTTACTGCTTTGAAAATGTTGAATTCTCTATCACGCACATTACTAATTGGATCTGGTTCTGCGCAATTTCTATTTGCTAGTGTCACGTCTTTATGGACTGGAGACGAATACATCTACAATTTTTTCTCTCAAAATAGATTAACTGACGTCACTCTGGACTCACCGAAAATCTTTAACCGTTTGCAAAAACAAATGAAAATATCTTTGATTTTTGCATCATTATATTTCATTGTATTTTCTGGGACACATTTCCTAGCATATTGTTCACTGGGCTTTACTCGAACAATGTTAGCAACTATCCCACTAATAGTTTCAGAATTATTGATTGCGACCTCTATGTGGCCAAAACTACTCATAATGGCACTTTTTGACGCCCGTTTGCTTGTGCTGAAAAGGAGGTTACTGAGATACGGGTTTCGCAAAATAGGACGCAGGCAGCCGCAGCCATACTGCCAGATTTATGACAGAATTCTCCAGGACTTAGATGCAACAGATAATCCCCTTAAAATGCTGGTATGAGAACAAAAATAACTGAGAGTTCCATTCCTTAGCTTGGTTTACTCCTATCATCAAAATAAAGATGTAAAAACCCTTATCCGACTTGCATGTACAGTCGAGGAAATTGAATGTTTAACACTTTGCGGTTCAAGTTAAATTCGTTGTATTGTATGTACTGAGCACATCCAACGTAAAGTGAGCCATAAACTGCTAAACATTCTATTTCCTCGACCGTACCTACAACATAATTTCAAAATTATTATATAAATAACTTCTTCTCACACAATTTTACTGCAATCTTTTCACTGACCTGTGAAAACTGCTAATATAATCATTCGATTCTTTTTCAGTTATTCTTCGAGCTAATCTTCTCGTGTGGTAGATTAATTGGCATTATTGTAGTCAACTATTTCAACGGAGTCGCCCTCGTAAGCTAGTGTTTTCTCTTTCTTTTTCAAAGAATTTCACGCAGAATAACATAAACACAAACGGAATTTTTTATAATTTTAGGGTGAAGAGGAAACCTTTAGAATAATACACGTGGCTATATCAATATCCCAGGTCTTGCTGCACTCGTTCGGATACGTGGTGATCCTGGAATCGGCAGCTGCGCGTTGTGAGGACATGGCTGTGTTCTCTGCCACGGAACTGATCAAGACCCCAAGTAAGCGACAATTATAAACATAAAATATCTAAAAAAGAAGAAAAAAGAAAAAATACCAAGTTCACTAACATCCCACCTCGTCTTCCACTTGGTCGTTTTTATATGGTATATGATAGCTAATTACTTATATACTTACTTGAGATACTTACGTTACTTTTACTTCAGAATTCCGAAGTCCAAAAGGCAAAAGGCAAAACAGATGTAATAATAATTCAACGCTGAAAACATTTCTATACAATCAAATATATTATTGGGTGGTTGCACCAACCCCGCAAATTTAGCTGATTCATAATATCTAGGAATTCCCAATACGATTCACTAACATTCCCATACAATAAACTTCATCTAACGATTGAACGCTGTCAAACAACCTAAATCATGCGATTATACCACACTGCAGTCTTGACGTCTTTTAAAAAACATAGTGTTTTGCTAGACAATGCCTTGTTAAGTTGTTATGTCTGTATTGTTATGTGAGGGCCGCTCGGCCGGAATCGAGCGGGCTGTCGAGCATTTCACCCCATTTTCCGTTGCTGGAGCTGCAGGTTAATGCTGCGTTTCCTCATAACTTCCTTCTACCCTCCTTGTTTCCTTGCAGAACTGTAGGACATCCCTTAGTTGTCCTACAGTCCATCCCTGAGTTCTTTCTCCCAGACAATGTCTGTTTATGTTTATTTTATTAACTCAACCAATAGAATCACTGACAATGTCTTAGTTGTTCTTGATAATATACATGTGGTTATAGTTACAGAACCTCACAATACAGTTACAAGCGATCTAATCCAAACTCCATTGGCAGCGGCGGACGAGCGGCGGCGCATGCGCGAGTTCCTGGCTGCGCTTGAGTTGCGCGGCGCGCGCTACCGCGTGCTGCGCGCGCTGCCGCTCGACGCGCGCCTCGTGCTCAGCGTGCTCGGCTTCTGCACCGCGCAGGTGTTCGTCTTTGTTAACTCAGCTCGTCAATAATTTAAGCTTTGTATTTTTTGTTTTGGGAACGGAGCTAATTAGGTGAATAAATATTTTTTTAGTATTAGGTGCAAAAAATTTAATATAGGTACATATTATGTTCGTACACATAAAGTTTTCAACATGTTAATAGATATTATTTTTGGACATGAAAATAAGATCTTGACACCTAAGTTCCGATTATTTATGGTAAGCAATATATTTAAGTTTTGTATTTAAATTCCTATGATAACTAGCATCTTTTAATATTATATTGCCGTCAACGTTAACATTATGTTTGGTACAGTAAAATAATGTTTTATTTTGTTAAACATAGATAGTAAAAATAGTAATAGCCCAAGTGTGTTCTTGTTTCTTACAAGCTCTTAAGGTGCGTTTAAACCAAAAGAACTTCCCCGTTCTACGAAATCAACCAATCACGTTTTGTTTACCGATCGAATTTCGTAGAGTGGGAGGTTAGAACAGCGAATGCTCTTTTAGTTTAACCGCACCTTTAGATTTGTACAAATGTAAGGCTTCCCCACGAAATAAAGTAGCCACTGCCGTATAATTTAATGTTTTTTTGATAAAACCATACTTTTACATTGATGTTATTAAAAAGAACGAGTTTTCGCCTTTTTCATACTTAGATCAATTACTCCATATTTATGGAATTTTATTTAAACTACTGCATTTTAATAGTTTCTTCTTCTTTTACGATTTCGTATAGTTTGGATAGTTTCCCAATGGGTCTTAACTAAATTACAATATCGATACTATAATAAATTGTCGAATCTCGTGTTAAATTTGTATTTTATACATTTCAAGACAATTTTTTTGAAATTATCTTTTGCATAACTTTTGCATTAAGATTATATGAAGTTATTTTGATTGTACAACTTAGGTGAATGCAAAAGGATTGTTAAATATAAAACAGACGAATAAATTTACAGTCCCATGGCTGTTTTACGTGAAACTATCGTGTATCAGTGGAGACTGATTTTACGATGGCTACTTTACTTTTTGAATAAGCATTATTTAATTAAACGTGGTTTAGCAAATAAATTTGTTCACCTTTATTTATGACTTTATTGTTTTACTCGATATACCCGCAATTTAACTGCCATAAAAGATCAGGTTAACAGCCAGACAAAATCTTATCATCATCATGTCATATCAGCCGAAAGACGTTTTTACGATGGCTACTTTACTTTTTGGATAAGCATTATTTAATTAAACGTGGTTTAGCAAATAAATTTGTTCACCTTTATTTATGACTTTATTGTTTTACTCGATATACCCGCAATTTAACTGCCATAAAAGATCAGGTTAACAGCCAGACCAAATCTTATCATCATCATGTCATATCAGCCGAAAGACGTCCACTGCTGAACATAGGCTATTCTCTAGAAATTAGGCGGAACCTCAGATTAAAGGGTGAAGCATCTCAAATTATGAGAGGAGAATCGGATTGCTCGGATTTATTATCAAGGATGTGTACTTTGTATGTTCCCGATAACTACTTGCGTGGTCGCTGCCATCGCCTCCTAGCGGATGAGGCTTCTCGCACGATGGCTCACCAGTTTTCTCCACTTGTCCGCTCCCATATTCTGCTATACATTTTTATTTTTTGCACCAGGCTCCGATTTGTTCGCGGCCACCCTTGGCAAACTTAAAAGTGAATTCTTGCGTTTTTGTGAAATAGTAACATAAATGTGATATGTACCTATACCTACCTATGTTATTTTTAACATTAACCTACTTGTACTGATCAATTAATTTATTATTGCTAAGTGTTTTTTATCTTACGAAAGAAAGCCCTAAAAAGCGTAAGAAAGAGTTACTATAATAATAGGATATGGTTAATTCGAGTTATTGTAAAAATAATCATCCTTCTTGGCAAAAGATTATAATTATAATGTCTAATATCTGTGTATCATGACAGAAAAGCCATTATAGATGGCCAGATTTGCTCTGGATTGCTTCTTTTACAATTTACATGATAAGTTTATGTAGTATGCTGTCAGTATTTTTAATTAAAAATATTCATGGTGGGTAATTATTTCTAACTGTAATGCCGCGGCCACGACATTGGTCTAAGGCGACCGGCTTAGCGGAAAGCCATACGCGCGAGAGAGACTACCCATATCGGCATCCCGCTCCAACTCATGGATTCGCTCGCCGCTGGTCGCATTAGACCAATGTCGTGGCCGGGCCTTTAGACTTGTTCACGTAATTGGACCACTGAATGGTCATGCCTACTTTCAATCGGCCAAGTTTTGTATCGAAACAAATTCCAACATAGGATTTGAAACCAATATTTCTGCACAGAAATTAAGTGATCGTTAGGATGAAGGTTAGGATAGGATAGCTTGCAGCATGATGATAGAATTTTAATTCATTTCTATTTCCTTTACCTCCTCCTAGGTATATAGATACCGTCGTGTTTTGCTATTGGTCCTAAAGTCAGTTTAAACAAAGGTTGCCTTTGCAACACATCTCTACAGCAGCTACTGCAGTAATAACCATTGCATTAAATTTTTTGATTATCTAAGTGTGATTTATAATTCAAAGTACGGCTTTTAGGTTCTAAATGTATGGTCCCATATACCAGATATTTCTGAAATTTGAATTTGCTACCGTAAATTGTTTTTCATTCATCGAATATGCGATTGATTCCTTTTGTATCATAAATCATAATCATTCTATTACGGGTTTAGCTTGGTTGCTAAAGCTACGAAAAACCACAAACTCTTAAAACCATGACTACTGCCGCGCAAACAAATAACTGATTATTGATTCAAAATAATGCCTCCTTTTTGATGAAGATAAAATAGCATGTCCGCACTTTACAGTACTAGCAGTGCACCCAATACTTGTTTAAGAAGCGCACGTGTCACGATGTCGGAGCCGGGTGAGCGCTGTGCGTGCGACCTGTCGTTCATCATGCGTATGCGTCTGTTTTGCGGGCTGTACAACAGAAGATCCGTTCCTCATCGCTGGCGACAACTTGCTCAAGCATATTGTTATCTAATTTTAGCTACTTTTGTCTTCTGCACTTTTATTGCCTTGAAAAGGTTGAATTCTCTAACACATACAATACTAGTTGGATCTAGCACTGCGCAATTTCTATTTGCCAGTGTTACGTCTTTATGGACTGGAGACGAATACATCTACATTTATTTCTCTCAAAATAGATTAACTGACGTCACTCTGGACTCACCGAAAATCTTTAACCGTTTGCAAAAACAAATGAAATTGGCTTTGATTTTCGCATTATTATATTTCATTGTATTTTCTGGGACACATTGCCTAGCATATACTCGGGTAATGCTAGGACCTATCCTAGTAATAGTTTCAGAGTTATTTATTGCGGCTTCTATGTTGCCAAAACTACTCATAATGGCACTTTTTGATGCTCGTTTGCTTGTGCTGAAGAGGAGGCTACTGAGATACGGGTTTCGGACAGTAGGACGCAGACAGCCGCAGCCATACTGCGAGATTTATGGCAAAATTCTCGAAGATTTAGATGTGACGGATAATCCCCTTAAAATGCTGGTATGAGGACATAAATATTTAAGACACCATGATATAAATAACTTATTGTCATGTGAAAACAATGTGCTCATATTAAGATTTGATTCTTTTTCAGTTATTCTTCGAGCTAATCTTCTCGTGTGGTAGATTAATTGGCGTTGTTGTAATCAACTATTTCAACGGGGTTGCCCTTGTAAGCTAGTGTTATCCCATTCTTTTTCATACAAGTTCAGTGAGAATAACATAAAAATAGATATTTATTTATCATTTTAGGGTACAGAGGAAACATTGAGATTAGTACACGTGGCTATATCGATGTCCCAGGTATTGCTGCACTCGTTTGGATACGTGGTGTTCCTGGAGTCGGCAGCTGCTAGTGTTGAGGACATGGCTGTCTTCTCTGCCACGGAACTGATCAAGACCCCAAGTAAAAATAATTTTAAAACTAGAGAAAAATGAATTTTATTTTAAAGCAACAAATATTTACCACAGATTTTTATTTATTCGTATGGCATTTAAAGTTTCAATACAGTCATGTATTATAATGTAACATTAATTTTTTTTTCCACCACAGATAAAACACCAAGATCACTAAAGTAGAGGCATCGTAAGAAGTCGTTTTTGACAGCTCACAATAGTGTTGTGAAACGCTCGATTTTACCGTCGTAAAATTTTCAGTCAAGTGCGAAAGTGCGTTAGATCTGGTACTTGCCATTAATTTTTTTTTATAAAAAAAGTGTTAGGTAATCCGAACTAAAAAAGTGTTTGGTAATCTTACTTAGAATCATTAGGAGGCAGCGAAACTTATATGCCAAAAAGAGCAATGCCGTATATACAGTATATAAAGTCACTAAAACCATTTATTAAAATCAGAGCACATCTAGATGATAACGTTGTGGTACATAAATTATTATTCTACGAAAAATAAAATTATACGTGGTTTTATAACAATTTTGACATTTATCTGGTTGTCAAGTTCAACACAGTCTGTAAAGCCGCGTATCCACCGGGCACACGGGCTCGCGAGGACCTGTCGAAACCATAACAAACTATTAGAAAATATGTGCGTACCTACTATTATAGCAATTATTCGTACCTCCATGAAAAAAGATTTACTTATTTATTTCGATTGACGTATCGGTAAATTGCAGCAACAGTAGTAACATCACTATTCCGCACAGGCAACAATGAAGTTTGACATTTGCTCCATTATACTAACTGTGAACATTTACAGAACTTCATGTGCAAACAAACGTCAAAAACGACTTCTTACGATGCCTCTACTTTAATATCCCACCTTGTCTTCCACTTGATCGTTTTTCTTTGATATATGACAGCTTATATTTTATTATTTAGTAATTGGTATAATAGAACTCATAAAACCACCTTCTTTTTAACAGAATAAGGTCTGAATTTGCTATGTTTTTTTTACGACCTGGACATGTTTTTTCCGTGGAGCCTTCATGTGATCTGAGTTACAACTAAGAACCTCACAATACGGTTACAAAACAAACGAATCCATTCTCCGTTCGCAGCGGCGGACGAGCGGCGGCGCATGCGCTCGTTCCTGGCTGCGCTGGAGTTGCGCGGCGCGCGCTACCGCGTGCTGCGCGCGCTGCCGCTCGACGCGCGCCTCGTGCTCAGCGTGCTCGGCTTCTGCACCGCGCAGGTGTTCGTCTTCGCTAACACAGCTCGTCAATAATTCAAGCTTTAAATTTTGTATATTTGAGAACCTATCACCTACAAAGTTTGGCATCATTATATAGGAAAATATTTTGCAAATTGAATGAGTTGAAAGTATTTTGCACTTTGACGTTAAAGTTCTCATTTTGTTTGTCAAATAAAATACTTGTTCTTTTTATTGACAACTAAAATATTATTTGTAGTGATTCTTATGAATAATATAGTATTTTAAGAAAAACCATTGCTGTAACGTTTGTATAATATTTATTCATTTCAATAATACTTACCCAATGTTTTTTTGTCTAAACTAAGAAACTTTTATTATTATGTAATGTATTGTTTACACGTGTCCCTCACATTTAGAACTTTAAATTTCCACGCGTTTCGCAATAAATAATTTCACAATTTTATGGTTTTATTATATTATAAAAGTTCTGATTTTGTTGTAACTAAGATATAAGGTTGTTGTTGTATTCTGGCCATTTTTTTCCGCAACTCGACATCAAACGTGCCTATTTTGCGTAGTCCCAACGCTGGCCTAGTACTTGTTGGGGACTTTACATACACCCTTGAATTTCTTCGCAGGTTGTGTATGCGGGTTTCCTCACGATGTTTTCCTTCACCGTAAAGCACTTGTGAATATCCGATGATATTTCGTACATAAGTTTTTTGAATAACTCATTGGTACGAGCCGGGGATCGAACCCACGTGCGTTTACCGCGAGGCCACAAGCGCTTTTTTGTATATAAAGCATTAGGTGTACATTATACCTTATATTTTATCAAAATATCAATTATGTTTTTACTGATTTCGCAAATTCAAATTGCTCACCCCTCGTGCTTTGACACCCTCCCAAGGCTCTAAATTCGACGTTTCTAACTTCTCGCTACTTACGCTATTGAGGGTCAGGCCTTCTACCGCGAAAATCGAAATTCGTAAATTTCGAGGATTTTTCTCTGTCACTCCAACGACGGTGTCATTAGAGTGAGAGAGACAAATCCTCGAAATTTGCGAATTTCGAAGTTCGCGGTAGGGCCGCTGTTGCCATTACGTCGATTGAGTCATGAACTAATTTGCGTTTACAAAGAAACAATATGTAAAACAATATAAATAACGGACGGATGACATCGTTTGTAAGAATGTGACGAGGCCTGTGGCTAAGCTGTATCTGTTTCCCCCTGACGAAACCTGTGTTGTGGATTTTCAAAGACTGTATTATTTTAATGTTTGTTGAATAAAGAAATATAAATAATATAACACATAGAACTATTATTAACGGTTTAGCTAAACATAACAAATTCACTTGATTTTGCCTTGTGGTCATAACTTCATAAGGTTCAGGTAAGTTACTTAACCTGTCACACCGTGTGACAGGTTATGACCATAAGGCAAAATCTAGTGAATTTGTTATGTTTAGCTAAACTGTTAATAATTGTACTAGGTATGTATTATATTATCACACCAGTGGTGTGACTGTTACAAGATTAATTATAGTTATTTTAAATAAAAATGTATGTAGGTACTTCAAATTATACCTCAATATATAAATAATATCCATTGAACATGAACACTATCTCTCCAGATCTATAAAGGCAATCTAATTGTATGTAAAACTTATGAACAAGAAACTAACAAAAACATGCCTCAAACCTCATTTTTAAAAATTTTATTTCCGTTTCTTATCAAACAATTACAAATTATTGCACAACCAGACATAATAACTGTAACAAGTCATTTTCATGAATAGATTTACGCAGCAATGTTATATGAATGAGTAATACGAGTAATACAATCTTATCTAACACATTACATCACAACAAGTAAATATCTATAAATTCTGCTAGAACATCGTTAGTTGCAGCAACATAGCAAAAGCTGAAGAACTACTAAACAAATTCACGCAAAAATTGCAAAAAAGGAAAATTATTGTTCTATGGTAAGCACATCTGTTACGACATTGTGGGATTATCCGCATTGTAAAAAAGTAACACCAACATCAATTTGTTTAATTATAAAAGAAATTGATGTTTTCTCATCATGATTTGATTACAGCGCCCTCTATAGCAAATTCAACGCAACGGAGAGTTGTCGGGTTTGCGGACGATTGTGGTAGACACACGTCTTTGAGTGGCTTAAGGTTGTAGTACCTTCGAAGCATTAAGTACAGATGTCGCTAGTAATTAGCTTCACAATACCATTGACTAAATTCGCTGTGATCGACAGAAGGTCGTCTGGTGTAATTGGAAGCACGTTGGACCGACAATCCAGAGGAAGCGTGTTCGAATCCCGTGACAGCCAGAGTCTTTCGCAGTTGATATTTTCTATGGTAAGCACATCTGTTACGACATTGAAGGAAAATTATGTTAATTACCAGATTGATATTATGCTAATTTCATCTATTTTTCATCGACTTTGCAACAGTCTCCGAACTAAATAAACCCGATCTACTAATTTGCCAAATTTGCTGGCATCGGTGAAGAATCAATTAATAATCTACATACTGACCTTATATGCACCACAGAAGCAATATTTTACGAACAACTGGCGCCAAACTATGAAATTGACGTAGTAGAACATAGTAGTCCGGGATGACAGGATGCTAATGTATAAATTTTAGGGACATATTTTAACGCCAGGGTCAGAAAGCATAGCATTGGAGTACCTATCTAGATGTAATGGGGTTCAGGAGTTTTGGTAGAATGTAACATTTCACCTGGGAAAATGCATCTGCAGCAGCTACAGAATTGGCAAAATTTCATGCTAGAGGACTTGCTTTGAGAGAAAATTCAACAGTTTTCGAAAACATTGTGAAACCGTCTGGAAAAAGTGTCATAGGTGACTGCGAAACATTGAAGTATTTTGCTGAAGCAATCGAAAATTCGTGTTTTTCAAAGGTGAATATAAACTAAAATTGATAAGTTCTGTGATGTTAGAATTGGTTACCAAATTATTGACATATAATGGGAAACAAATTGATATTGCTGGTGCATGGAGACTTCCGATCCAGTAATTTGATGCTGCACATGCTGCAAGTAAGTAGTTTCCTTCAGTACCATGCATTTTAATTATCTACGCTTAAATATAAGTAGCTAAGGTGGGTGAGATTATATCGTTAATATTGGCAAGTGTGATTTCTGCATTTACTTCATTCGAATATGATGGTCGTCTTATTCACGACGAGATATCAAAACCCCAACCATCATAGGCCTACTGATTAACGAAGACTATTTAAAGTATGTTATCATACACCCCAATCCCTACACAAGAGACAAGGACGTCACATGTACAATTGTTAAATTGGTTATCGTTAATATAAGTATCATTGGCGGCACAAAGCAGGGGGCCCGAAATGCGCAAGGTCACCTTTGTCCTTACCATGACCTCTCTTGCTCATAACAATATGCGAGTAGTCACGTCTAATAATATGTATACATTTCGAAGCGTATGTCAAAGGCATAAAGATCAAAATCGTATACATATTATTAGATTGACGTAAAAATAACACAAATTTTAACAATTTATTTCTAAAGGTGCATTTAGACCAAACGAGCATTCGCTCATTCTATCCCCCACTCTACGAAATTCCTTCGTTACACACAACGTGATTCGCCGAAATTCGTTGATTTCGTAGAGTGGAGAGGATAGAATGAGCGAATGCTCGTTTGGTCTAAATGCACCTTAATAAGAACATTTAGGTACTCTGGTTTAAGTTATTACAATCTGTATCATCTACGATTATTTTGGAACCATTTTTATATTCATTTATTATATAACTATTATTTTCTACGATAACATTTTTATAGGTGTGATATCATCATCATCATCATCATCAGCCTATGATAGTCCACTGCTGGACGTAGGCCTTTCCTATTAACTATGCGTATAGACGCATTAGGAGGTAAATGCCCATAATCGCCACGCTCGGCAAGAGGATTGGCGATCGCAGTAATGTGTCCACTATGATGATGCTGCGGCCCATCAAAAATCTTTTATTAAATAATGGTAAGTGACACTTCAATCCCTTAGTCGACTCTTACGACACCCGCAGGAGGAGTTGGGGTGGTGACAAATGTGTTGTGCCAGGCAAAAGATGTGATAATATTAAAACACATTGTGGTAGCATTGTAATCAACAAGAAATTTTATGGCGAGTTACGTCGAAAAACTTATTTCGAAAAAAAGGTTGATTATCTCTGAAACCAATCCTAATCAAGGAAATTTTATATAACATTAAAGACTCTCAATATGGTCAGGAATTCAGCATTAAAATCTTTCGGAATGCTCGCGAGTATCCTGTATGTTCCATACCTACTTAAACAAATGTGCGTATTTCTTTATTGTCCATCTTCTTGCTTTCTTATCTCATGACACATTGATCGCAGAGGAAACATGTGTATGTATTTTTTGTAGAGAATTTTATGTAGATTACTTAAGTCCTATAACGTTTTTACTATAAGCCACGGTTTAAGAGTTATTTACGAAAAATTAAAAATAAGGACTTTTACACCTCCCCCCGTTAGCTCCACCCCTAATCACC
>JALPQI010024629.1:0-14668 GCA_025490895.1 Thaumatotibia leucotreta
TTTTTCTCTATCTATTGCCATTTCTGGATAAAATAATACTAAGTTACATTTTGCATTGCGTCTTGTTTAAGGTGCATTCAAACTAAAAGATAATTCGCTGTTCTAACCTCCCACTCTACGAAATTCGATCGGTACACAAAACGTGATTGGTTGATTTCGTAGAACGGGCGCTAGAACAGCGAATGCTCTTTTGGTTTAAACGCAACACAAATGGTCGTATTCAGATTAGTGGTTGTAACTTGTAACAAACTAGTATGGCGACACATGGTCTGTTTTTTTTAAATAACTCTATCCTCATGCAAATTAACACATAGCATAAACACTCCGAGTCCAATAAACTGGCCTCACATCATCAGCCTGTGTTAGACCAATGCTGGACGTAGGCCTCTTCTAGTTATTACATACGTAATAGAGGCCGAGGAGGAGAGTGTAACGAATGAATTTCGTAGAGTGGGGGATAGAATGAGCGAATGCTCGTTTTGATCTAAATCCACCTTATGGAAAAACACTACCTAACTATTGGAATGTATTCGCTTATCGCATATTCTATAAAATTTATTATTATGTAATCTCTCGTACATACATATCGAACCGGCCAAGGCGCTCACAAATATCTGAGCAGGGTGCTTAGACAAGTTGCCAATCGCTAGCGCTTAATCGTCAATCGTAAACGAAAGGCAGTCTTTGTCGCACTAATATGAAAGAGTGATAGAGAGGAATAACTACGATACGCTACTAAGCGTTAGCGATTGGTAACTTGGCTAAGCGTCCAGATATTTTTGAGCGCCGTAGCCGCTCCTATACATTTGATGACTGTACAGTCAGCAGCAGATATTGCTAAGCGGGCAGGGTGTTGAAAATGAACTTGGCACGACCTTATTGCTAAGACATAAGAGTATGTTAAGATCATTGTGGACACCCTACCCGCCAAGTAATATCTGCTGCTGACTGTACGGAAAGAACCGTATACAGCGTGGGTTGACTATAGACCACACACGAAGCGATATAGTTGTCAATTGCTATAACACCTACAGGGTGTTAGTTGCAATACAAGTTGCAGATCATTCACAAAATTGCCAAAAATAGCTGGAAATTTTCATGAAAAAACACACTTTATCGTTGAAAAGGGAATAGTAAATACACTATAACACTTCACTTGAATCGTCATCATCATATCAGCAAAAAAACGTCCACAGCTGGACATAGGCTTCCTCCAAAGAGGCTTCTACTCGCATACAGCGGACTTCTGCGATCTATAGATCTACATTTCGACTATTTAGGCGGATTTTTATTTTGTTGTCATTTTTGAAAATTTTCCAAATATTGGATTTTTTACATTTTTTCTACTCAGAATCACGAGCTCTTTCGATCCTGATAGAAATAAAAAAGTGTCCCAAAAAAAAATTTTCAGAGTTACTATTTTTCATACACTTTCTTCGACCGTAACTCAGTGGAAGAATTCTAAGGACACTTTTTTTCTGCTAATGAGGATCGAAAGAGCTCGCGATTCTGAGTAGAAGAAATATGAAAATATCAAAATTTGGAAAATTAAAAAAAACTACAACAAAATAAAAATCCGCACATTTATATTGTCAGCCTCCATAGTATAATTGATAGTAACCCTGCCTACGAGGGCATTATTTGTGTATTTACTTATCACAAATATTTGTTCCTTCTAAATTTGTTCCTTATAAATTCTCTAAAATTTCCGAGTATAATATTCCCGCAATATTGAGAATGTTGAGTTCTATATGATATATGATAATTTGGATCGGTATAGAATTAGCACTTAATGAAACAGTACCGGAGGCGAACGTGGGACAAGCTGGATTTGTGTGAGAATCATAATACACTCGGTCAATGAATAGCTACGGGTCAGGTGGTTTTTTTTTTCATAGAAAAAATAATGCAAACATGGAGATTTCAAATATTTTTTCACAATATTTATAGTGTAGGTAAAATCTATTTTGAAATCAGGTTATATTGGAATATCCCTAAATTTATAAATAAATTTAAAAAAGCTTTAAAATTGTTGTTAGGTCGGTTTGTAATGTTACTATAGACAAAAATGTAGACCGTTTAAGAAAACCACCTAAAATGTATGGTAATACGAGTTTTTTAATAGCGAGTTGCTATTTTTATATCTACGGAGTCATGTGACGATAAAGTTCCGTGTTTTTCGGGTGAAAACTTCAGGGAAATTCCAATACAATCTGATGTTAAAAACGGTTCCACTAATATTATACTTAAAAATTTGAATATTTGTAATCAGCATGTTTCCAGTATTTTCTATGAAAAAATCCACCTGACCCGTATTCATTGACCGCAAGGGTATATAATATTTTTAATATATTTAATGAAACGGGAACACGGACAATACAACACCCCGTACACTCGAACCACATAAAAGAAACCCGCGTGCGCCTACGCTGTAAACCGTCGTATAT
This sequence comes from Thaumatotibia leucotreta, assembly GCA_025490895.1. NCBI lineage: Eukaryota > Metazoa > Arthropoda > Insecta > Lepidoptera > Tortricidae > Thaumatotibia > Thaumatotibia leucotreta. The sequence goes on from JALPQI010024629.1 coordinate 2,448, forward strand.
CTTCACGAGTAGCCATGAGCGACGTGGACATAGTTACTTATATGTACAGTCAGCAGCAGATATTACTTAGGGCTTGTCCATTAATCACGTCATACGAATTTGGCATATTTCTTCTGTATTTCTGTGGTTTTATTCGTTTAAGGCACTATTGTATTAGGATCTCCTGTATAAATAGTTGCTTTTAGTAAATAAATAAAATAAAATAAAATTTTAGACCTCTTCCTCCCCATGGTGAAGGGTGTTTCTATCATTTCGTGCAAATTGGGAGAATTTTTTATTTTAATTTTTTTGTTTTGGCAATGGTAAGACTTACAAAAAAGAAACATTAATCTATCATACATTTTCAATTGTACGCAAAATTGACCGATTTATGAACAAAAGATTTTTCCAAAAGAAATGGTAATGACGTATAGAATATGGGAATGAAAATGCGATGTTGGTAATGATAGGTCAAAAAAAGAAATAACGTAGTCGAAAGTTTAAGTTTGAATTTTAAGATCTTTTAATTAATAACTTGTTATATTTGGAATATACCTACTGAAAATGTAGTTTTGAATATTACTTGTTACTTTCAACAGTCAGGTGCATGATAAAAAACGAGAATGGTAATTAACATAAGATGGTGGCAAGAATTTAATACTGAAATTCATTACCATAATTTTTAGTTCATTACCATTCTCTTTAGTATGTTAACAGTAAATTACGGTAATGACAAGAATGGTAATGACTTTTCCTTACCTTTTGTAGATTAACTCTTTAAAAATAAATGCAATTGCAGGTCCATTCATTCACTAAGCATTCGAATAGAATATTCATTATTTAAGTATTCACAGGTCAATAAAACACTTAAAAATTAATATCAAAACAGTGCGAATGGTAATGAAAAAAAACTGTACCAAATCCAAAACACCGCCGCGATATATTTTTTCATAAAAAAATGGCACACGTCCGTCTTGTTCACTGTTTACTAGCCGACTGAGGTGGGGATCGCGGACAGAGGGAACTTCGTATAGAATAACATTTGCAATGCCTACTGGCCAATTCCGTTGTTGCAAACTATATTTATGGTAATGAAATTATTTTCTTTACAAAAAGATTTTGCTGCAGTGGATTTAAATATTCAGTGTTAAAACTGTTAAACCACTAAACTTTCATTCCCTTATAAATACGTCATCTAAATTAAGAGGTTGAATCACAGTAGTACATGTAATAGTTATGTAATTCGCTCTCAAATCTGTAAATCTAGGTTCTGACCGGTGATGGTAATGAGTTTTTAGCATGTTTATATTTTATTTATATATTTTATGTTGCAATAATAGAATTAATTTTAGATGCTAAGTATACCTATGAACCTCACGCAACATATAAAAAATATTTGAAATTAATTTAGGAGTTAGTTTATTTTTTATTTCAGCAAACATATGATTTGCACGAAATTATAGAAACATCCTGATATAAATAAATAAATATCTTGGGACATCTTACACAAATCGACCTAGTCCCACGGTAAGCTCAATTAAGGCTTGTGACGTGGGTACCAGGCGACGATATATATAATAGATAGATACATATAGATACTTTTAAATACAAAGACATCCATGACCAAGGAACAAATAATTGTGATAAATGAATGCACAAATAATGCCCTCACCGGGATTCGAACCCGGAACCTCCAACTTCGTAGGCAGGGTCACTACCAACTAGGCTACGGAGGATGACAGATAATTATTCAGAGATATTTGGTGATATTTTCAGGAAATAAGACTATGAAAACGGATGACCGCAGACCACGAACCCTGTAAAGTGTTCGAAACGTCGGAATGAAGTTAAATATACTTAATATACGCGAGTTTATCCGTTTTCATAGTTTTATTTCATGTGTAATCCTCGCGGTAACCGAAGAAAATATTATATTTAAGTGATTTAAAAAAGGTGATTTTTAATTTCTTTTACTACGTAGCTATAATGCTGTTCAGCAGGGAGTAACAAATAATTACACGTGATTTGTCCAATGACGGCCCCCCCTCCCCCCTCCCAAGTATCTATATGTATACACTGTTATCGTAAGCCTTAATTGAGCTTACCGTGGGACTAAGTCGATTTGCGTAAGATGTTTATTTATGTATCCATATTTTCACTTTACTGCATTGTGATATGGTGAAGAAGTGTCATATTTTTATAGTCAAAACCTTATCTAGGTCAAATTTATTAAGATTACCTATGATATATTCATTTATTTATGCAACTATTCACCAAGGGAGCAATAACACTAATATAGGGCAAGGGTAGCCAGAATTCAATTGATATTCTAACAATGTGCATATCAACTAATTAATCAATAAATAGATACGATTGGTCTATAATTGCATTGCGTGCACTTAATACAGTGTGTAAGTCTAATACGGGCGATCAATTTAACCAGGCACGGGATTCATTAGTGTAATCATAGATTACAAGGTTTTTTAAAAGTTACTCTTAATTATGACCCCACAGAATTTTTTTAAGATTATCGGAGCAGCAATATAGGTACGAACATTTGTTATTGTTGACATGGCAGTTATGTCATCTGCTTTTGAAATTAGCTGTCAATGGGTATTTAACTCACGTATGTTGCGCGCCGAATTATTTTGTATGGAAAAATTTGTTGCTCTAATTTTAAGTAAAAGTTATTTGAATGTACTTATTATGTCGTAAACTAACACCCGTTAAGAGCTTCGCCCGTATCAGACTTACACCCTGTATACAGGGCGTCCCAAAGTTATGGGACATGAAGGGGAAGTACCTTAAATATCGCAGATAGTGTATTTTGCTGAAAGAAGACTTAATGTTATTTTTAAAATTTAGTAATAGTGCATTCAAAGTTTTTTAAAAAAATTACTTGCTTCACCCGGAAATCGAACCAACTACAATTTTTTTCGAATTTTGAACCAAACTTGTTTGGTTATTCTTTTAATTATAGATACTATGTTTCTTAAGAAAAAATGTTATTTTTTATCCATTCTTTCGAATGATATCATAAAACTACGAAAAAAAATTTTTCGTGTTAAAGTAGGTTCGATGCCTAGAAAAAGCAACATTTTTTTTTGGATATTTTTGAATGCAGTATTATTTAATTTTCAAAATAAAATAAAGTCTTCTTTCAGCAAAATATCCTATCTACGATATTTGAGGTACTTCCCCTTCATGCCCCATAACTGTGGGACGCCCTGTATGTATACTTACTTGCTGCCAACTAATAGTACAATTCGATGCAAGTGCAAAAAAAAATTACACGTGTATCGAACGACTTTTTTCATAACAAGTGCTTTAAAAAGCGAAATTTACGCACGCGAAGCGCAAAGTTTACTTTTCCGCACTACCTAGTTAGGAAAAATAAGTTAATAAACGTAAACCAAAAATCGTTTTAAATATTTTTTAAGCCATCATATTCCCATTGACAATGTGTTGGATAAATAAGTAATTGACTTCACCAATTTCAAGTTTGATTGAACCAGAGACCTCCCGTTTCGTACACACTGTGTACTACACAGTCACCACTGGGGTATCGATTTCTAAATAATCACCAAATTAAAAAAATTTAAAACCGACTTCAACCGGTTTCTCCAAGATTCCCGATTTGTTTCCATCATTGGTTTCCTCAAATCCTACTTTCTGAATGCAAATTCTTGTAAATGAATGAAAATTACCAAAAGCGCCATACATGTACCTATAACAATTATTGAAGAGATCCCTCGATTTCTCCAAGATCCCATCATCAGACCGCAACATGGTGCCAACGGGACCATCTCGGGGTAACACGTTCGATCACAAAAAGAAATTTTAAAATCGGTTCACTATTCTCGGAGATATCGGGTAACATACATACAACTTAAAAAAAAAAATCCTTTTTTGAAGTCGGTTAAAAAATGCACCTACATAGTAAAGGCCTTGATCAGATCAAAAATCACTATCGCGTCAATTGTGTTACGAAAGTTAGTCATACAAACTATATGGTACCTCAAGTCCATTCATCCTTAGGTAGTTGTCTTATCCAGTAAACAACTTTCTAACCTAAAAGTACACGTTTTCTGTTGTAAATCGCCATATTTACCTATACCAAAATACCTGAGTCCGTATTTGTGCAGTCCGTCCGTAGTGATTGGTAAATTGCTTAATTTTTAATCAAGAAAACAGCAGTTTACAGCAGAAAACGTGTACTTTTAGGTTAGAAAGTTGTACATAGTTAAATGCCTTTAACTATGTACAGTCACGTCTAAAAATATATATACATTTCGGAACGTATGTTAAAAGGATCAAAATCGTATACATATTATTAGAGCCGACCGTACAACTTTTTTTATATCGATCCCTGGAAGTAGGTACCGACCGATTAGGCTATGAAAACCGCATGATACCCACCCCTTCTCTGCTTTGTCTTAAGGTTGACTGGTATACAATGCCCTTAACATTAAGTTCGCCTTTTGCACGTTAAGATTTTCTTTTGTGCATCATCATCATCAGCCTATAACAGTCCACAGCTGGACGTAGGCCTCTCCTATTAACTATGCGTATAGACGCATTAGGAGGTAAATGCCCATAATCGCCACGCTGGGCAAGCGGATTGGCGATCGCAGAAATGTGTCTACTATGATGACGCTGCTGCCCATCATCATTCTTAATCAAATAATGGTCAGTGACACTTCAATCCCTTAGTCGACTCTTACGGCGCAGGAGGAGTTGGGGTGGTGACAAATGTATTCTTACTGCCGTCACCACACGGCTCTTTTGTGCAATAAAGTTTAAATAAAAAAAATATGTCGCCATGATTTCTTACTCTGACCAAAGACAACTATACTGTCATAAAGGACGTATTATAATATATTATAATAAGTATTGCGCATAGCATATTCACTGCATAAGTACGTCGATATAGCTTGACATCGCTCGATGTATGTTTTGACAAATTAATTCCGCGCGGTGTGCCTGTAATTATATTCGTAGTCAGGGCTGGCACTGCTGTGAACGGAAATCGATTTAATATTTTATAACTATATATAGCTGTGGTGCACTCACATAGCCACTCACTTGCTTCATGTAGCTTTTGTTACATGTCATCACTCTTATTTTACATAGACGTAGAGTCTATCGCAAAAATCAAAGCAAGTGAGTGGATAGGAGTTATTAGATGTTATGTAATATCTCTTTTTGAAACCTTAGAAACTCATTTTGATATCTAAGAAAAGTTTTTTAAGATATCAAAAATATGCATTTGTCCGACAGACCACGACTTAAAGATCAAGGAAATGCAGCTCTTTTATTTTTATTTCCAATTTCATATGGAGCGTTAAAAGGAGAGATTGCGGAATTAGTCCCAATGACCGATTCGAGAGTTCGAATAAGCTAATTATTGCCCTGATCCCACCAAAGGCGAGAAGGTAAGCGATGAGATGTTGACTATTCTTTCGCCCAAGAAAAGCAATAGATCTTACGTAAGTATTTCTAAGAGAATTGACTCAATGCATGTTCATCGCCGTTCGAATAATTGAGAGCCCTCCTATATGCTATTCTCTTATTCACACATTCGACGCTGCGTTCGTCAACGACCTCGACGACGAGACAGCCTTCACTTCGACGTCGAGCGCAGCGCTGCGAAAAACGGTATTCACTAACGTACAACAGCTCGTCGTCAAACTGTAGGCGGTAACTCTCGACGCAGTGTAGTTCCAGCTCACGCCGCATTCGTCGCCGAGCGCTAGTGTCGTGTAAAGTGCATTAGTGAATACCATTTTTAGGCTCGACGCTTCCGCAGCGCTGACACAGCGCTGATAGCGAGGCGGTTTCCTTAGTGAATAACACTGCTGAAGACGTAGCCGTTTCATGCCATTACAAGTATCGGTAACTTTAGGTTTTACTCGATACATATAGCAGGCCATCACGCTCGCTGCAATATAAGTAAGAGCGCGACAGAATATTTGACGTATCGAGTAAAATCTAAGATTTCCTTTACTTTTCCAACTCATGGTACGGCTACTGATATTAAATTTAGTGTTTTTATTTATACTTGATCAATCAATAATTCAATACCTATCAGTTAAAAAATCGGCATTTTTTTATGGGCAGACAACTATTTTCTGATATGCCGCCTTTTCCTACGGTTGGAATTCTTGGACATAGTTTTTTTATTTTTCATAGCCACACAGTGTATTTAGTACCACTTGATAAAATAATTTAGTCCATCAGTGGCAACCCTAGCGAGCAGTCTGGGTGGCCCAGACGTCCGATAGCGAGGCAGTTTAAAACAAAACCAATAAGCGAGCGGGACGCAACGAGGCCCGGTCTCGCTCGCACTCGTGCGCTGTTCTCACAGATGGCGTGTACTAGATGGAACATCTAGTATATTTTATAGTCAAGAAGACCGAGTTTGAATTGAGATGTCATATACTGAAAAACCGGCCAAGTGCATGACGGGCCATGCTCAGTGTAGGGTTCCGTAGTTATTCAAAAAGGGCATGACCGAGTATGTTTGAAATAGTTTTATTTTGAAGTGCTCTATAAACCATATTCTTTTTTTTTCATATTTCTTTCTTCCATTCTTACTTTTATTAAAAGACATATATTCAACACTACCACCTAACTATAAGTTACAGAAAAGAAACATCACCACCTCCTATCAGAATGGTGGTTCCGATAGGAGGTGGTGATGAATAGTCGAATAATATATTGGGTCATTACCTATGAATTTGGCGTTTTTGGTCACAAAGTTTAGTTGGTCTCTAATTTTAATATGTAAAGAGTATCTTAGATATATTTTTTGTTTTTAACAGTGCAATATGTAACAACGGTTTTTTCATACTAATCATTGTATATTCCTTAAGTGCTATTCTAAAATAAGCTTTGAAAACCACTTTTGCCATATGCTGCCGGTTCATATGTTTGAAATAGGTATAAATGTGTTATAGTACCTTGTTTTATAAAATAGAGATATACCAAACACACCTTATAATACTGGCAAATTTGGTTCATGTTGATTTAGAAAATATTTAGTGTATATTCTTTGTAATGAAAATAGACTTGTCACAAAATTTTCCATACAATACGCCAAATTCATAGGTAATAGAATGATGAGAGAGGGGGAGGGTACTAGAGTCACACGCAGAAAAAAATCTGCTGAACCCGCAGTCTGCTATGGAATGCGGATTCTATATTATTAGATCTATGTCTCACATGCGGAATCGACCTAATGTGTGTACATACAGATATCAATGAAAGTCTTTGCATCGGTCAAAGTCGAAAATAGTTTATGTCACTTTTCCCTAGATACAGATGTAGATTCCTTTCCTGTCGTATTTTCGCGGAAACGTCTGAATTAATATTGCTGTCACAGTTTGGCCTCAAATCGAGAAAAAGTTACAACTTTCATTAACTTCAGGTTAGTAAAATAGTACATTGCAATACAATTCCGAAAAAAAGTACGAAACGAGTGCCGATAAATTGAAACACTACCGGTGGAAGAAGATTTTCTTAAGAGTACCTATTACGAAACCGATCGATTATCTGAACCATTTTCTCGACTCTCTGTCAAGGTGCGTTCAAACTAAAAGAGCATTCGCTGTTCTAACCTCCCACTCTACGAAATTCGATCGGTACACAAAACGTGATTGGTTGATTTCGTAGAACGGGCGCTAGAACAGCGAATGCTCTTTTGGTTTAAACGCACCTTCACTCGTTTTTAATAGTGCGAATGCCTTTTAAAGTATAATTTACACGTTGTTTATTCAATTGTGAAATACAATAATCTTCATAACAATTTTTTATAAGTTCTCATGGAAACATTCTCAATGAGAACTCACTCTTAAATTCTCATGAAAATTCTCGGAATTTTCCGAGTATATTCCCGCAATTTTGAGAATGCTCTACAACTTTTACATTACTAAGTGTAAAGTGTTAAGGTGCATTCAGACCAAACGAGCATTCGCTATTCTATCCCATCTACGAAATCAACGAATCACGTTTTGTGTAGCGATCGAATTTCGTAGAGTAGGGGTTAGAATAGCGAATGCTCGTTTAGTCTGAATGCACCTTAACGTCATGCCCGAAACTTCATGATATAATTAAACGTAAGTTTTCACGATTAAGACCCGTTTGTCTTTAAAATATGAGCGACAATCGTGAACGTTTAAATCAATATACAAATGGTGCGACTAATCTTTGGAAATGAACTTGAAGAAAACACCCCAACACAGTTGTTTAATTTAAAAACCGTCAGGTCATTTACACAAACATTTATAGCCGAGTGTGCGACGCGATACGCGATAGGGTGTTCATTCGGACCATTAGTCACCCCCGGGGCGGATTCCGAGGGGTGGTTTGTGTTTTACTTTTAAGCGTTTTTACACCTAGTGAGATCGGGGAAATCGATCGGGGAAAGTTGGCAACTTAAGTAGCTTAAGGAATTGGATTCTAGTGTTGTGTGTATTGCAACTAATTTTTAAAACAAAAAGTAAAAGGTTCTTTTATACAGGGTGTAATAAGTGTTTACAGGCCATAATTCCGTAAATATGAGAGATATCAGAAAACTTTTAACTGATATCAAAAGTACGTTACCCAACAACGAGTAGATTTACATTAATAACTTTTTCCTAACTAGTACGGAATAGTAAACTTTGCGCACGCTTCGCGCCCGTTAATTTCTCTTTTTAAGGCACTTGTTATGAAAAAAGTCGGTTAATACACGTGTGAAAACTTATTTTTAACTCGGGTGATTCACTCGGGCTCCAACTTTCACCCTCGTCGAAAAAATTTTTTTGCACTTGCATCGAAATGTACTATTTCTAAATAGATGAAGTAATATTAAAAATACTAAGTTAAGACGCTCCAATACATTTAGTGTGACGACTTACTAAATACTAAATGTATGGAAGGGTTTGAAATTAATATTTGGGATATTTCTGATTTTATTTCAAAAAAGTTATTACTGTAATTTTACTCGTTGGGTAACGTACTTTCGATATCAGTTAAAAGTTTTTCCTAACTAGTGCGCAAAAACGAACTTTGCGCACGCTTCGCGCGCGGTAATTTCTCTTTTTGACGCACTTGTTATGAAAAAAATCGTCCCTACACATGCAAAAACTTTTTTAGTACAGATGGTGCCTTTTTTAGGCTCTAGTGCGAGAAGTGTGTCATTTTACGTCAGGTCCAAAACTCCGGAGGGCCATCTGTATTAAAAACGTCGTACGAGATACGTACAAAAACGAAATTCGTAACTCGTGTCGAATTAAAACACTCCCCATCGGTCGTGTTTAAAAGCATCGCCACTCGTTTCGGATTTCATGTTTTCGCACTTGTGTCGTAATGTACTATTCCCGCGCTAGTTAGGAAATGTACTATTCTGATATCTCTCATATTTACGGAATTATGGCCTGTAAACCCTTATCAATTACACCCTGTATATCTGATGGCGACTGCATAAGATATATCATGAGTCATATATGTTAGTTTTTTATTTGTTTATATCTAATCAATAATAAATTGCAGCTGGCTTAAGTACAAGTAATCTACTTTAATTAATCGTATTGATTATATTTAATGGAATGCCAGTATGATATGATTAGAGGAAGTTTCAAAGACTAATAACCTTAACTCCTTATAGGGCATCTGTCTCAAAAATGACCACCCTGTAGCACTATTTTTTTCTTGTACAGAATTTTTCGTACTACACAGGCGTTGAGGCTTGAAACCGGGATTTTTTTGACTCTTGCCCGTTAAAGGGTTAAACTTTTTTTCAATTAAATGTTTTTCCTTTTTTTAGCCATTCATTTTAAATTGTAGTATTTTTCTTGCTTGACCCTTTTTAGGGCTCCCTACCTAAGGGGTAAAGCGGAACCCTATTGTCTCCGTCTGTCTCCAGGCTATAGGTAACTCGTGAACCGCAATAGTTAGGCAGTCCATTTTTTATATGTCCATTTAGAAACTTCAGGTTCATTAGGGCTCTACTACGACACTAGGGCCCCAGCGCACCCTACTTAATTGTTTGCTAAGATCCCGAAACACAAAACTTTACAAGCGTACAATTGTCAACTTTTTGTATGGGATTTTATACAATTTTGTAGAATTGTACGCTTGTAAAAATTTGTGGTATAGGCCACTGGTTGACGTAACTAAAGACCGAAGAGCTGGCGAGTATTCATTCGAATCAGCTCGTCATTCTAATTACAACTGTTTTGTGGGACTTTGTATTTATATCACTGTATATTTTTAAAATGTAAATAAATAAATGATAAAAAAAACACTAGGCAAGAAATTTTAAAAGTACTATTGTCCTCAAGTTTATAAGTAGTCATCATCAGCCTATGATAGTCCACTGCTGGACGTAGGCCTCTCCTTTTAACTATGCGTATGGACGCATTAGGAGGTAAATGCCCATAATCGCCACGCTGGGCAAGCGGATTGGCGATCGCAGTAATGTGTCCACTATGATGACGCTGCTGCCCATCATCAATCTTTTATCAAATAATGGTCAGACACTTCAATCCCTTAGTCGACTCTTACGACACCCGCGGGAGGAGTTGGGGTGGTGACAAATGTATTCTTACTGCCGTCAACACACGGCCTATAAGTATTTATAAGTAGATAAGAAGGTAATTAAAATCAAACAAAACATTTCCAGCATTTCTAAAGTAATAACACAATTACTGATGTTAATGAGGGTTTTTGATACGTTTTCTGCCGCTATGGGGAGGTGAGATGGCAGCACTGAGCCGACCGTTTAACGAACTGTCAAAATAAATACGCGCATTTAATTTTCAACATATTTATAGGTTTATTTATTCTGAAAACCATTACTTTAGGCATATTGTTACCTAAAATAAATAAATAAAATAGTTCCGAGTCAATTCTCATGAAATTAACAAAGTTAAAGTAATTATTTTTAATACCAGTGACTTTGCGCGCCTGTTTTATAGCTCCGTCTTCAGTTCGATGACCGTGTAATAGTCGTAATCCATTACAAAATCAATTCTCTTCCAAATAAAATAGAATTTCAATATTTTAGGCCCAGGTGCCTATGAATAGTATGAATCTGACAGTTGTCGAGACCAGGTGCGTACGAAGCGCCGCCTGGTGGCAGAAAAATTATCGAAAACCCTCATTGCGAAGGGCTCTGTGAGCTGTCAAAAGTGACAGGCAGCCATCTTGGATTCCTACGTGTTACTTCTTGGCATAATTACTTGGGCGATTAGTCAAGTTTACTCCTTAAGGAGCCGTTGTCACACCGTTGCGAATCTTCGCAATAGTACAGTCAGTTTCAAAGTCATGTATCCACTTTTTCACCTCAGTAAGGTGACTTTGTATCTGACCGTATCTATAGAGAATTAACCAATTTCGTTGTATTTTTTCAGTCAAACTATTCTTTATTCAATGAAGCTTATTAATAAACATTTTCGAATCGTCTGACACAATATCAAGAGAAAAAAACCAACTCAGTAAGAAACTCAGGGGGATTTGTTTTTTCAAAACAGTATACTAATTGAACGTATTGTGAAAAAACAATTAAAATTATTTATTAACTAAATATTTTGATTTGTGCTTTTTTATTTTTTCCCCAGTAGTGACACCACTTAATACTATATAAATTATAAATATTGGATGTCATAATTATACCAAAGAAAAAACGACCAAGATCACCAACGTCCGAGGTGGGGATCGAACCCACGTGCTCAGCTTTCGCGGCTGATGCCTGTACCCCTCGGCCACTCGGTCTTACCGAAGATCCAATATTTATAAGTATAATAATTACTAAAAAAACAGTATAAATTTACTACAAAGACCAGCTATTTAATTGTCATGATAATTAAATTCATTAGGGTAAACCACAAGACTGTAACAACAGTTACCAATTCTTTCGTGTGATTTAATTAATCTAAGTTGAGTTTCCGTATGTCTAGCCTAACCCTATAGAAAGATATGGACGCTTAAATATGCTTGATCAATATATACCTACACGTAAGAACATATAAAAGAATTGGTAACTGATGTTACAGTCTTGTGGAGTTACCCATTATCAAATAACATAATACTTGAACAAAGGCGCAGATCCAGGGGGACACTGGACTTAGGTGTGCCTAGGTGCTGTTTCAAGAATACTATCATATCATAGGTCAATGCCCCCCCCCCCCTAAAAGTGCTGGACAGGCGCGGATCTAAGGGGCCACTGAAGCACACTGGACTTATGTACATATGGCTAG
>JALPQI010024630.1:0-14307 GCA_025490895.1 Thaumatotibia leucotreta
ATGAAAATATTTATGTATTCTTCATATTCTAAGTTTCTGGCTCTGATGAAGTTTCATATTCGTTAGATGTTGTGTCATTTTCGGGGACCGCGGGTCAAATAAGAAGTTGTTAGACTTTAATATACAGGGTGTCCGACGGCAGATTTCAAATTTTTACTTAAAATAAAAAAATAACGGCTTAAGCTAGAAACTTTATTAATATCTCAAAACATAGATAACAAATGCGGATTTAGTTATTTAAAAATAATATCGTCTAAATGTCGTCCTTCTACACGTGCACACTCCTCAAAACGGAGCCTCGTGTTTTGTATCACTCGCCCGCAGCATATCCTGCAAAATGTTGCTGATTTCACTAATGATATTTTTTTAATCACCTATAGACCGTGGGTTATTATTATAAACTCTGATTTTGAGATATATACCCCCGTAGGAAAAAATCCATGGGGGTCAAATCAGGCGATCTTGGCGGCCACGGGATGTCTCCAACATGAAGAACATTCATTGACACTGTGGCCGTGTGGGGTGTAGCACCATCCTGCTGAAACCACGTGTATGACGAATAAGATGGATGTTCTTGCAAATTAGGCAAAAAGTAATCCACTATCATCTGTCTATAGTTGTCACTATTCACATTAACTGCCTACTGAAATTTCAAAAAATTTCGTGGATTTTCTTGCAACTTCCGTTGAACACTCAAGATGTTTTCTGGCGTCCTTGTGTGTCGGTTTGAGCCTGATCTCGGAATGTTTTGTACTGAAGAAGTTTTTCGAAACTTTTGCACCCATGATCGAATCAAATTTACACTCGGCCCGTTACTTACACGACGAATATTGAAATGTAAACAAAATTGTCGGCGTGCAATAACTAACGAATCATTAGCTTTAAAAAACGCTTCAATTGCATAAGAACGGTGGAGTTCTGACCATTGACACATGTTGAAAACAAAATCCGCAACATTCAGTAATGTATTCCCGCCAAATGTCAAAGCCAAAGTTTTTTTTTAAAATTTTTATTTGAATTTGAAAACAGAAATCTGCCACCGGACACCCTGTATATATTCATGAAATAAGATGATTCATGAAAGAAACGGATTATATCAGAAATTAAAGCAGAAAATTAATCACGTTTATACAAACTTACAGCTTAGCGAATAGCGAGCGTTTAATAAACTACTTAGTTAGCTAGAAACTTCTCGAATCCCTCAAATCTGAGAAATTATTAATTATTACTTCACGGGAATTTCATAGCCAGCGATTCTGGTAACTAACTGAGTTAAGTCCTGGTTTGATTGAGCTATCTGTTAGACGTCGATCAAGTGGGTCAACTTTTGAAATCTACATACAGGATGACTTAGTGGGTCGTGGTGCAAGAATGAACAGGGTACTAAATAGGGAAGGTCAATCTGAGCCACTTTCACTATGGAGACAACCAAGAAATCCTAAAAAAAACCTCCTAATGAGTTAATCACGGTTTAGATTGATAATTACGCATGAAGTAACTCATAATTAGGAGATTTTTTCGCGATTGCTTGGTTGACTCCAACCCGTTTCATAACCTCCGTCCATCCTTTCCCAATGCACAAAAAAGATGCCAGATAAAATTTATCTGTGAGACATATTTTATTCGGGAATGGTGTCAAAAAGTGACATAATTATTGAATATGACCGACGATAGCTAAAAGGGAAATAATAAAGACAACGTTATTAACAATGTATTTATTTAACAAAATAAATATACTCTATATTTGGATGTAATTCTGTTGAGCACAACGTGATGATAGCTTATCTACATTACTTACTACTAGCTAACAACTACTTAAAGATAGAGAGACAGTAACAGACAAAAACAATAAAATAAATACCTATTAATTCTAATCTAACACTATGTTCACAAATTCACACTCTCAATCACAATTTCCTAACTTTAACGAACTCGTCAGTAGAATAAAAAAAAATGTAAAGAAAATCTGCTTGCATTATTCCATAATCACGCACTTTTAGAACACAACCTTGGTTTTACTACGAACTCTTAAACCTAGAGTTTTTAGTTAAAATTATTGATATTCATTAGGCTCTGGTCTCACCGTGAGCTACAAAGCTACGAAGCTCTAAACACGACAAAAGATACGCACTACGGTGTATATAAAAGAGACACAGCGATACTCGCCTGGCGGTGATAGCTGATAGCTGGGCAGTATCGCCGTGTCTCTTTTATTTACACCGTAGTGCGTATCTTTTATAGTGTTTATAGCTAATAATTCATAGCTTAATAGCTCGCGGTGAGACCGGTGCCTTAGTATTAACGAAAAAATATATCTGCGAACGTGTTTCGTGATACGTGTCAAAAACGTCAAATGCTATGGAAAGTCAGCCATATTTGTTTACCTTTTTTTCGGATTCTATTGACGATGACGATTGATATTCGTCTTACTTTACCTACCTTTTGACCGCCGTAGTCTGAAGGTGGGTTTACACTTAACAAGCTCATTCTTTCCCCTACTTTACGAAATCAACTAATTTTGATGAATTACGTTTTGTCTATCGAACGAATTTAGTAGAGTGGGGATAGAATGAGCATTCGCTCGTTTGGTGTAAGCCCACCTTTATAATTATGTCAGACAATCATTATCCAGCGGCCCTACCGCGAACTACGAAATTCGCTAATGTCGAGGATTTATCTCTGTCACGCTAATAAAGCCGTCGCTAGAGTGACAGACACAAATTCCTGAAATTTACGAATTTCAAAATTCACGGGAGTAGGCAAGGTCACATCACCAGAGTCTGATATAAAACAAAGGTCTGATCCTTATCTGTCCTGTTTTAGGTCTTCGCACATTATAACAACTCCACGCCAACGCGGCAGCAACTCTAAGTACTCACACTTTCGATGAGTAGTCAACTGGTTGATCCACCCAATGGTCACTAATGGCAGCGCGGCGTCAACGAGTAGGCAATGCAAATGGTTGCTCGATACACGTCAGTCACCGCGTGGACAACGTGTGGTCAATGTGTGACGAACGTGTCGGGGTTGTCCCTTAGCGTACGACGCGTAGACTACTCGTCATACACGACTTTAATATCATTTTTCATATGAGGTTTAAACTTTTAACATTTTTGGCATAGAGTCCAGTAGCCTTTGAGTTATTATAATGTGCAATAACCTATACTTAAATTACTTACACATTTGTCCCATTCACATGTAAGCTCAGATGGGCATGGTGTTTTAGTGGCGATAAGGGAAAAGTCATGGCAGTCAGAAGGTAAAATCTCCTCCTTAAAATACCACAGCCAAGTTAGACTATACCTTACTAGGAAGTAGCATCACCAGTGCACAAAAAAATGTAGTGTATTCTAAAACAGTGATTGTACACTGTGTAACTGGACACCCAAAATTCTCCAAATTCTTTACTGCATGCTAAAAATGACAATAAAGAACTTAATATGCCTATAATAGACCTAGATTCTCCGAAACATGTCGCGTGTGACCGAAACATACCTACGTGAGTTTAACCGGTAAATTATATTTTAGTTCCGTCAAAAGTTCAAGATGGTAACTGCCATATATAGAAGACCTGTAGCTGTACCATGACTTTGCAAGTATCGGTAACGTTAGGTTTTACTTCATACGTAAATCAGGCCATCACGCTCGCTCCAATATGTCAGTGCGAGTGTGATAGAATACATTACGTATCCAGTAAAACCTAACGTATCCTTTACTTTCCAACTCATGCTACGGCTACCGGTGTCGCAAGCAAGTTCTTGAGTAGCGACTATACTCTGTTTGCTGCGACCATATAATTATAACATGGACGTCTAACGCCAGCTCAAAAATGCCCCCTAACACAGTTGTTCAATTGTGCCATGATAGCGTTTTTCTTAACGCCGCGCATATTTCGGCGCAACATCTTTGACGACAAAGATGTTGCGCCGAAATATGATACAATTGAACAACTGTGTTATCATATATCGTTTATAGAATATAGCCAATCAAAACTTTTGATGGACCAATCACAACTATTTTTAAATGGCGGTTTAATTTTTTATAGGTTGACATTGAAATTCATTGCCATGATGTATTGAAGAGGGTGTGACACTTGTCAACTAAAATATAGAACCGTTTTTGAAAGGCAATTTAATATAATATGGCGTGTGACTTCCATGTTTTATTTTTTCGTAGTCTGTTTGGTTTCGTATTTAAAAAAAGGTAAACATTCATGCAGTATCTTTTTATTGAAAAATGCATATAAAAATCCAAACTAGGTACTTAATGAATCAAAAACAATGTAAATCACTGTATTTCCTTGTTATGTTGTGTATATTTGCTAAAACTTTTTCTACTTGTAGTTTTCAATAAAAAGATACTGCAAGATTGTATACCTTTTTTTAAACACCAAACCAAGTATAGTGATGGTCGTTCCGAGTAACTTACCCAACACAATAATGGAGAATATAAATGGAAACTTACCCCATAGTGAGATTGGGAAATTACGGGGAACCACTGACTGATTGACAAAGCGTGGGAAGGGGAGGTCTATAGCTACCACTAGACAGCTGATTATGATGATAACTTAGTATGTATGTAGTATGTAGTTCTCTTAAAGGAGAAGTAAAGGACAGATTGTGTTAACTTTGCAGTTTCAACCGTCTATTTGTGCAATTTTCTAATAATACAATAACACGTCACGTCTTCAATTTAACCGGTTGAACTTCCTGGGACATTTTGGTGTGATCCAAATGTACAATCTTTTTAAAATTGCACATTTAGCAGGGATTCATCTTCATCATCATATCGACGGCCCCTACGTAAGTTGTCGTAAGTCGAAAATGGCAAGTTTACAGGAGAGCACTTTAAAGTTTTAAATGTGTATGGTGGTCACATAGTTCAACGGATTGCTTTGAAAATTGGCATAAACATGAATAAAAATACTGTTATTATAATGATATAATTACTTTTTTGATATATTTCATATTTTTGCCGGAATTGCACTTACCACAGTATATGTCGGAGAAAAGAATCTAAAAATTGTGGTATGTATTACTAACTTCACTTTACGCTGGTGGTCATAAATGGTATTTTATCGTAAGTTATACATACCACGAGATACGTCGGAATTATGCGTGTAAGTTTTGTCGTATCTGTTATTTACTACATTATTTTTCGGAAACGTTATAAAACTTTTTGTTAGTTACTATATTATGCCATTTAACAAACAATTTAATAGGAATTTTATGGAACCCTGATGGAATATTTTGAGAAATTTAAGCAGGTGAATAGTTTTTTGTGTGTTTTATTTTGAAAAATAGGTCAGGTACAGTATTTTAGTGTACATTTTCTGGAAAATGTCGTGTTGAATGAAGACGAGATTATGTAGTTGAGTTTGATGTAGCTTCACTGTTTGCAAGTACTGGAAACTATAAGGGTGTATCAACCTTTTTCTGTATGTTATTGCCATGGTTACGGTCGCCTGAGTCACGCTGGTTTTATGCAAGATTTTGCTATTTGAACTATGGAAACATGCATTTTTCTGGTTTTGGTAAGTCCATTCCTTAATGGGCCACCTACAAACATGTACTACATCCATGTTTGCATAATTTAAGTGTCATAATTTTGCATAAAACCAGCGTGACTCAGGCAAACGTAACCATGGCAATAACAGAAAGAAAAAAGTGATTCACCCATAAAACGAACTAAAGATATTGTAGCTCGTAACGACCTACCTACTGTGTACATGAAGTTCATCGAACATGTCTTTAATATGATCCTTGTTGGTCGAAAATGTCGAAATAAAATATTTTTGGATTTGAATTTGAATTTCCTGAATAGTTGCTATTTCGTTTGGCGAGGGGAGTTTTATTCGCAGATTGAAGCAAAGAGTTCTCTTATAATGTTGTAGTCCTGGTACTGGTCAACATTTTCATGGAAAAATTTGAGCAGAGGGCCTTCAAGAGTTTTGTCCGAATAGGCCGAGATGCTGGTTACGAAATGTGGATGACGTTTTGCTGTAATTCCTGATTTCTGGTGTTGGTAAGTGCGTTCCTTAACGGGCCACCTACAAACATGTACTACATGCATGTTGGCATAATTTAAGTGTCATAATTTTGCATAAATTTTCCAGGCGACCGTAACCATGGCAATAACTAACAGAAAAAGTTGATTCACCCATAAAACTAACTAAAAATATTGTAGACCGTAACGACTTACCTACACTGTGTACATGAAATTCATCGAACATTTCCTGAATAGTTGCTATTTCGATTGGCGAGGGGAAAAAGTTCTCTTATGATGTTGTAGTTCTGGTACTGGTCAACATTTTCATGGATGAATTTGAGCAGAGGGCATTCGAGAGTTGTCCGAATAGACCAAGATGCTGGTTACGAAATGTGGGTGACGTTTTTGCTATAATTCCTGATAGAGTTGTTGATTTGTTACTTATCGATCTTAATGAGATGCATCCCAGAATAAATTCCACATTTAAGAGAGAGGTGGATGGCACATCTCGTTTTCTTGATGGGTTAGTAATGCTAGGTCAGAATGATCGTATATCACAAAAAGTCTATAGAAAATCTAACCTTTTCTCGCGGTCTTTTGATTCACAATACATGCGAAATGAGTTTATTCACATCACATCATTCGCCTATGTCAGTTCACTGTTGTACACAGCTTAGGTAACTTCTATTACCTCCTGTTATCTAAATTATTACAAATGTTGCAACATGTCAGATGAGACGAGACGTTGGAGAGCTTGGAGAGTAATATATAATAGATATGGTTGGTGACAAAGTCAGCGTACAAGGAGCTCAGGGACGTTTCGAAATCACCACACAGTAGAGAGGGCACCAGTATTCTTGCCTCATATTAAAGGAGTGACAAACGAAATTGGACGCCTATTACACCGGAGGTTTAGCATTAAGACCATTTTGCGTCCTCATACCAATATGAGTATTTCTTGTGCTCTCCAAAGGACGGGAATTCACTGGCAGCTCGGGTGTTTATGAGATACCGTACGACTTCGGTAAGGAACGACATAATGAGTCTAGACTCGGAGCAAATATGGAGTGTCAAGGACAGGGAGATAGACAACTCGGCTGTGGTGGACGCATACGATACAGGCGTTACATTTCTTAAACGTTTTGATAAAGCGAGGATGCCGGTACGGTAAAGATGCTACCTGCCACGGAAGATTATACAGAGCGATTAAGATTAATTTCAATCGGGATGGGGGCTGGACAGAGCCAACGGCATGGAAGCCGGTAATCTCCGAGCTAATAATGATTGGTTACGTAGTGTTTGGTGACACAAACCTGCAGTCGGACATGACATCAGTACCGGCGCAAGACCACCATTTACCGAGTTTAACAGTTAAATTATAAATTTGTACACTTAGTACATAAAAACATTTTGAAACTATAATCATAGACCCATGTCTATGACAGATTAATGACTTCTCTCACAGTGCAAAGACAAAAAAAAAATCTGTTAACAAAAATGCCTTCAGGTTCAACTACATCATAAATATGAGATCAGTATTAAGTGTTTTTCAACGTAATTATAATCATAAAGAACAGTCATATCAGGCTTTCATGATTGAAGTGATAATTATGATTGTTTTGTCTTCGACACTATCACAAAAAATGCCGTTTTAAAACAGTGAATTCTGCATTTCTTTATCGTTTGGTTCAAAAGGAAGCGGCGAACTTTTATAATGAGCAGAAATTATTGATATACGCCAACATTATAATTGTAAAGTGTAGTAACTCTGTATTTGATCCGGCGCATACTGTCTTAAATATCACTTACAATAGAAATTTAAAAACAATTTCCGACGAAAAATGTCTTAAGTAGACATACAACACAAAAAAATAAATAAAATCCAACGTAAATAGTAGTATGTTAAACTTAAGACAAAACACCGACCTTAAGCTTCGAAGTAAGTTGTGGTAAGTGATAACATACTACAGTATTCACCGGTATTATTAAAAAAAAATTAAAATCCATACTAATTAATTCGCACCTGATTTCTGAGTGAAATCCAACAGATTGCCAACTTTGCTTAGTGGTTTTAAATCGTTTTTATTTCTGAAGCGTCTTTTATTTCATCTCGGACCACTTTTTCTTTTAACTCCAACGGCCGTTTCAAAAATTAATTTTGGTCTTGCAGGTAATTTGAGTTTGTTCCCGATGCAGTATCTTACTTTTATCGAATAAAATATATCGTTTATCCATTTTTGTCTCATCTAGTTGTTAGTTTTTGGTTAAAAATGATCACTCACGAAAAACCTCTGCTCCACCGCGTATAAGATCGTAACTGGCACTTACGCTGCGCGAGCGCGCGTGGCCGCCCCGTATTAACTGTCGTAAGTACACTTACTACAGTATACGACGGTGCTTTTTTAAGATACGATAGTTTTCGGGTGTCAAAAACCTATTTATAATAGGTTTTTTTAATTTTTTCTTCGTGTAACGGAAACATTGCTAAAAGATATGATGTTTTATGAAATAAAAACAAAATCCCAAATTTCAAGTTACGACAACTTACGTAGGGGCCGTCGATATCAGCCGAAAGACGTCCACTGCAGAACATAAGCCTCCCTCAAAGACTGCCACAATGACCGGTCCTGCGCTACCCTCATCCAACGGACTCCTGCGACCCTCACCATGTCAGGTAGCAGGGATTATTCCTACTTAAAAACTATTTCATCACAATCACATATTTAGAAACTTTCAAGTTAAGCGTTTTCATAAACTTAGTAGAATGATATTCACGTGATGCACCTGGCAAAATGTCGCTCAAGACCGTGATCAGTGGCGTTTTCGGTATTGGAGGCCAAGAAACACTTTGGGTCGCTGCGCCAGAGGAATAAGTAAGTAAGTTGTTATTTTCTGGGGCCAGATCCCTTTCGTACCGTTTCGTAGCCAAAGTTTCGTAACCAGCTTCGAAATGGGAATACAATCCCAATAGGTAACTGGTTTTAAATCGGAACTTATCATTACCAATTTGTAATCAGGTTTGTACCAAATCTGGCTACGAGATGGGAAAGTGATTTCCATTTCATAGCTGGCTACCAGGCAGGAAACCATATTTCCCATTTGGCAGCCAGCTACCAAATCTGGCTACCAAACGGTACTAAAGGGCCAGATCACAGTGGATCGCTTACTCGCCTTTTACCAGTGGCGTAGTATTCATAAATATGATAGCTCTTTAGTTAGGCTGAATGAGGGATACCGGAGGTCGAGACCCTGTAGCCTCGTTGTCATGAAGTCTTCTGCTTCCACCTCCATTTTGGCGTCGAAGTGAGACCGCCATCCGCCCGCTTCACCTGCAGAGAGAAATGGATGGTTAATAATCAACAAATTAAAAAAAACTGTCTTCAACTGATTTCTACAAGATCCCTTCATCAGACCCTGACTTGGTGCCATCGGGATCTCGGTTAATTTTGAAGTCGCTTAAAAAGGAATTATGTATTGTAAATCGGTTAACGTGATATTGAGTTATTTATCCATTTGACATGCACGTGCTTGACGCAAATTTAAGACTAAGGGTGCGGCTCCATGCACTGACGCGGAGAGGAGCGGAGATGTGCAGAATTGACTAATTACATTCTTCAAATTCTAAATTCGAAACACTGTGATGCGGTCTCATTGTATACCTGTGTATCTGTACGGCAATGAACAACCTTTGCATCAAAAAGAACCCGGAGCGTGGGTCTAAAAGAAAAAAGGTATAGTTGACCTTACGGTTTCTCAATTACCTTTTCTTATGAATTGCACTCCATTTCCATTGGTAGTGTTGTTGACGGATTTGTTTTTCTTCAAACTGTCAAAACTGAGGTAGCCACTGAGGTACTCGAGCTCTTTGTCCGAATAATCTGTGCCCAAGAACCTGCACATGCCCCATACTTCTTTCTTCAGATCCTGAAACAATACAATACAATTTAAGCGTGAAATTAGAAAAAAATATACCAAACGAAGTGGAAGTGGAGGTTAGAAGGTGCTCTTTTTAAGAGTAAACTTAAGCACAGAAAGTGACACTTTTCCAAACGCATGCAGGAATGAATTTTCATAGCACTTTTCCGCACGGCCTGCCGAGAAAATCTGGTTTTCCTCACATAATGCATTGTAAAATGCTGTATGATACACATGTTGAAATGCAGACTCATGTCGGTTTTATAGTCACCGACACTCGTACTGAACAAAAGCCTAGTTTCCACACTTATGTCATAAATAACTACATATTTTACTACCGGTAGTGCTTTTATAACGCACTAGAGTGCAAGAAGTGGTTCATTTCTTGTCAGGTCGAAAACTTCGAAGAGTCTGTAGGTACTAAAAAACTTCGCGTGTTTATATAATTTATCGCTACTCGTTCTGAACTTCTTGGTTTTCGCACTGGTATCGTAATGTATTATTATCTTACGCACCTTAATCATATCTTCGTAAAATACAAAATGGAGATTCGGCTCATGTCTCTGCAGCCATGCTTCATTCGTGTGCGCTACTATCGGTGTCCATGGCACTAAAATGTAAAATAATTCTCATTGACATTTCTATTTATCAAATTTCTGCTGTAAGCACAGATGTCATATACAGGGTGGCCCATTCAAATCGGTCAGTATGGGAAAGTCTGAAACTATTTATAAGACATACGAAGATTTGTTCTTAGGAACCATGTCACCGATTTTGATAAAAAGAAAAACTGCGTTGCTAAATATGCCAAAAAAAACTATTTTTCTTAAGATTTACACAATAAACACCTAGTAAAATAAATTTAAGTACGTGAAAATAATGAATTCCATTCCTTTTAAACATCATGTTTCTTAGAGACATTTACTGCTTAAAACTTGAACAAACGATATCTGAATAGAAACAGTGTAAGTAATTTTTTTCAAAACAACCGGGTTCGATTCCCTGGCTGGGTACAGTGTTTTTTTTCAAATGCATGAATGCAGTTTTTCTTTTTATCAAAATCGGTGACATGGTTCCTAAGAACAAATATTCGTATGTCTTATAGTTTCGGACTTTTCCATACTGACCGATTTGAATGGGCCACCCTGTATACCATAGATCAAGCTAACGTATCTACTTAGCGTGTCAAATGAACTCAGTGAAATCCACTGAGTTGTCCGTCTTTAATCGGAGCTTGCAGCTTTCGGGCTTCAAATTTTGTAAGTTGAAGTGAACAAAAACATCAATAATGCCTCCTTAAGTAATATTAATTGCAACAACACAAAAAAATATGAACGCTCAAGGGCCTGAGACATATTTAAAATCATAGGCAAGTAACAACTTCAGTACAAAATCTGACACGTTCGGCCGCCATACAAATTAATGAACTTGTTTCTTCTATCCAAATCTAATTCTGTGGCTGTAAGGATAGAAAATAGAAGGATACAGTAATCACTTTCCTATTAAATATAAATAAATTTGTTGAAAACATTTTCGTGGTATTTAGAGATAGAAATGATAAGTATAAACAGGGATCAAAAGCCAAAAATAACCACAGTAAATGTCCCTCGTTTTTTAGGATTACGAAAATCGAGAGAATTCTAGGAGATACTAAACTAAACCTGGGTAATAAACAGGACATATTCATAAGTTTACGTGGCACTTATTTTTAATGCAAATAAGTAATAATAGTAAAAGGAATAATGCGAGTAAATTTTACTGATATTTCCATAGAACTAAAATGACAAAGAACGATTGACAACGATTAAAAGCATAACCAAAAACGAAACGCCAGTGTGTGCGTAAATTTGTCTATTAGTGGTCAGGAATAGGGTTGCTTGTTACAACAGACCAATTATCTATCGATGTCCGACTGTTTTATCGACAATCATAGATATTCATTATCTTAGTTATTTTGCTATAAGGTTTAACCTTTAGTATGCGTTAGCGTCAAGCAATTCAAACAAGTTTTAACTTTGACGGCTATTTAACCATTAAACTTTATAAGAGCAACTATTCTTGCATACACGGCGTTTTTTATTTCCGTTAAATTGGACAGGTTACATGGGAAAAAAAAAAGTTACTGGAGAGGAGTTATTACTGGAGAGGTCGGGAAATAAGGGCTAAGCGTGCTGCAAATAAATGGGTAAAAAGACTAAAAAGCCGCAAGCAAATACTCATGACACTTCTATGATATCATACGTAAAGTTAAAGAGAGAAAAGTATAGTTTGACAGTACGGGTACTCTTTTCTATGACTGTCAAAATATAAGGAAAAATTTTTGTATTTCAGTTGATTACACATTAATGAGACACATGTCCAGATTAATATGACAGGTAATATGTACACATATTTTTGATTGGTGAATCTGTTCAGATGCATATGTACTTTTCTATGAACATTTATTTTTGAAGCCTTGGATTTGCTCATATATTTATGAACTCGACTGTACCTACTGATACATAAATACGTATTCGGCCTGAAAACCCTCGTATCCCGGCTTCTGCAGTAATGTACTATTCTTATTAATTCAATCACAGTAAGAATTAAACCACTCGTTTCTAAGAGAAATTAATTATATTTAAACTAAATAACTTCACTTAAATTTAACGGAAAAAACACACTAGTAGGTATAACACAAAAAAAAACACAAAACATAATAAGGTCCTTTAAGTTATTTAAATACACATTTGTGTTCAAAATCTAGTATCATGACAGCATTGTAAGAAATAGACTGATTGGGTACGTTTATCGAACAAATATCGATATTGGTAGTTCAACATTTAGTCGAGCTCTAGCGTAGCGTAACAATTTATATTTTTACACAAAATGTTCTTTAATATTAACTATTGTGATAAATTATTAGCTCACAGTGATAGAACAACTAACAATTAATGCTACAATTTCATAATTCACACAATTAATGCTACTAAATAGACAAAATATCGTTTGAAAACAATCAACCGGCACATCATATTTACCTGTGAAACGAGTGTGTGTCGTTATTTCTGTAGTGGGCAACAAGGCAATCATTTACACAACACGACACCATATTGATTTCATGATCTGTATAAATTCCTTCTTATAAGTTTTAATTATAAAATCACTTTTAAAATATCAATCTCCGTCGACCAGGCTGATACGGCTGATATGTCACTTCGAAAGTGGTTATGCTTTTGGGATTGTTGTCTATCTTTTTCGCACTCGTGTAATACTCATATAACTGGTGGCTTCCCTTTCACACGCTTCCTTTCTCTATTAAGCGCTAGCGCGGATTCTAACTTTATGGATATTTCTAATACTAAAAATAAGGTATATAGTCTAAAGCAACACTTGTGCATAATTAAATAATTACCAACAAATAAAAATTTCATTTCATATATTATGTATATGTAATGTTTACAAACTAACTTTTAGAGCTTACGACAGCACGTCGCTAAGAGATATAATCCCATCATTTACTAAAATAACTGTCCTACTTATTCATAAACATTCTCCTAACAATAAACCGCTAAGTATTCTTTGTCCCTTTCGCTCTTATTAATATGTCTATAAGACCGAAAGGGACAAACAATTTAGGAGAAGAATATGTCTAAAGGGGTTTTTCAATAAAACAAGGACGGATAGTCTACCTCCCGGCGACTTACAGTTGCCCCAATCATGTGCAACTGACAACATGAGTCAATAAACTAAAAAATAATAATAAAAAATAAAAACTTACATAAATCCCTTCTAAACGTTTCCCAGAACGTAGAAAACGATGCTCTTATCATACTCTTCATGGTCAATTTGTGTAAGTAGTAATACGAAACTGCCACGTCCCGAGGGTCTCTGGCCACATAAATGACCTTTGCAGTTTTGAGAAGCTTCGGAGGTAGAAGAGAAAGAGGTAGATGGGTTTTGATAAATCTAGGGGAAGGTGCGTCTCTGATGTACTCCCAGCTAGGTTTGCGGGCAGCTTTATCCAACCCTTGGAAGTTTCCTAAGTTCATGAAATTGACTTTGATGAAGTCATAGGCTATTTCTGGTATCTGCGTTGTTAACCTGCAAATAATTTTGATTGTCAATTTTCTTCTTTAATTATAAAAACAATAACGAAAATATAGTATATTACAGTAAGTTGGTTGTCTTTTCTACGTTTTGCTTTGCCTATTTCAGTCCATTGCTCGACGTAGATCTCTCCTTCTAGACAATGCGTGTATTCGTAGACGCATTAGGAAGTAAATGCCCATAATCGCCACACTAGGCTAGCGAATTGGTCATTGCAGTAATGTGTATGAATACTTTGATTATGCTGCTGGCCATCATCAATATTTTATCAATCGTCAATGACACTTCAGTTCCTTATACGACTCTTACGACACC
>JALPQI010024631.1:0-10121 GCA_025490895.1 Thaumatotibia leucotreta
TGATTCTTTATTCAATTACGCATAGTATGAAGCACTTTCGAACCGCTATACACCATAGCAAATAAAAAAAAATTGCTCAAAAGGTGAAGTTGGATCCCGTTCATTTAAATCTGTTAATATTAATATAGTAAATTAATATAGTAAATTGTACTTTAACGAGCAAAACATATCACAATTTACACCAATAACTGTTTATCAAAACAACATTTTCGTGTTAACGCCAGATATATATATAGACAACAAAAGCATAACTAACTTCTGCGTCACTCGGCGAAATAGCATCGCCACTCGTTCGCTATTAAAAATTACACAAATACGAATCTTCAGCCGTCTGCCCACGCGAGCGGGGCGGCATGGAAATAGATGGGCTTTAAATATTTGACCCTGGCCTCTGGTCAGTTAATCGAACTTTATGACATTACAGGGACAATGAAAACAATAAAAAATTTCAATAAGATTTTTTTTCTATTTAATATTTAGATATACGCGGGTATATATCCGTCACAGACACGACACATCGCATTTACAAGGTGGCCAAAAAATAAGTACTTTCCCATTTCCAACGAGATTTTGGCACGCAGAATAGAGAATTGTTTTTTTATTAGTTAAAATTTTAAGTGTAGTAGTTCTATAGTACGGTCAAATCGTACATTAAACTCGCAAAACATGTAGTAAAGCTGCATTTTTGGTATGTTATTTAGACACCAGGTTATTTAGATAGGGCAGTATCAAACCACATTTTGCAAGCAAAAAAAAGTTGTGCTGGCTGCGTTATACGTGAAAAACTGTGAAATTTACTGTCTATTTTTAGTTTCTGATTTTTATAAAAAAAGCCTTACGTTTTTTGACAATATGTATCAGGTAACGTTTAAAGATGAATGCATTTGTAACAAGATGAGATAACATGCATTACCGTAGGTCTTATAGTTTCAGAGATTCGAGACTTCAAATAGTACCCTGTTTTGTAAACTAGATAAAATATTGAGTTTTGCTAACGTTTTTGGTTTAATATCGCCTTACCTAATTATGCTACGAAAACCATGAAATAATTATCTTATAGCGCAATTAATATTCTTTCATTTAAGGGTAAAATCAGGTCAGTAAACTTTGTGATTGAAACTAAAAACGCGAAATTCACAAAGCAGGAGGTCCGTTATCTAAGTTTTTCATACAAATCGCAAGTCGTGTTGCAAAGCTGCAATTTTAGTATATTATATAGGCCCTATAAGGACGTACAAAAATGCATATTACAAGAAAAACAAAATAGGAATTTCTGCATAGGACGAAAAAAACTGAAAAAATATTATGGGACTTCTTTTACTTTTTGACGTTTAATTAAAAAACTATTATCTTTTTGATACTAATTGCTACAAAACTTAGAAAGAATATGAAATTTGAAAGGATTTGAGCTACCTTGCATTACCCTCAATTATATAGATTTAGAGAAACGACATTTCAAAATGTGCCCTTCATTAAGTTAAGAAAATAAATGCATGTTTTGAAGCCTCGTACACCCCCAACTATAAGACTTACAGTAATTGTTATCGGCTCAATTTGTTCCAAATTTAATGTAGTTATTATCTACAATTATTTTTTTTTTTCTTAACGTTTTGCCAATATTTTAGTGAATAGCTTTAACGTAACCTAAAATTTGTTTATGTTTTGATAAAAGGACACTTTATGAAATGTCGTATCTCAAAATATATATAACTTACGGTGATGCAACGTAGCTCAAATCCTTTCAAATTTAATGTTCTTTCTTAGTTTTATAGCAATCAGTATCAAAAAGATAATAGATTTTTAGTTAAACGTCAAAAACTAAAAAAAGTGCGAATTTTTTTTCGTTTTTTACGTCCAATGCCCAAATTATTTTTTTGTTTTTCTTTTAATATGCATTTTCGTATATATCTATAAGGCCTTTATAATATACCAAAATTGCTGCTTTGCAACTCGACTTGCGATTTGTATGAAAAACTTAGATAGCGAGTCTCCTGCCTTTGGAATTTCGAGTTTATACTTTCAACTACAAAGTTCACTGACCTAATTTTACCCTTAAATTAAAGAATATTAAGTGCGCTATAAGGTCATTATTGCATGTTTTTCGTAGCATAATTAGGTGAGGTGATATTAAGTCGAAAACGTTAGCAAAACACAAAATTTTATCTAGTTTAAAAAAAGGGGTACTTTTTAAAGTCTCGAATCTCTGAAACTATAAGATCTACGGTAATGCATGTTAGCTCAACTTGTTGGAAATTTATTAGTTTTAAACGTATATTTACATATGATATCAAAAAACGTAAGGTTTTTTAAATAAAAATCAGAAACTAAAAAATGGCCGTAAATTTCGCAGTTTTTCACGTACTACCCAGCTAGCACAACTTTTTTTTGCTTGCAAAATATGGTTTTATACTGTCCTATGGTGTCTAAACAACATACCAAAAATGCAGCGATACTACTTGATTTGCGAGTTTAGGGTAAAATTATGTACGATTTGACCGTACTACTAGTTAAGTGGGAGAATCAACATTTTTCTGTCCGTTATTGCCATGGTTACGGTAACCTGTGTCACGCTGGTTCTATGCAAACTCATGCTACGTTAATAATTAATAATGTTAACCAATTTCACCCTTTTTTACACCCGTTCTAATTTTAACATTATCTCAATAGGACTTAAATATTACTGATATTACAAAGTACTCGTACACACAGGAAAATGAAGATTTATACGTTTCCTATTCGAATCCTGTTTTTATTTTAGGCAGTGTGACATCTTGAATGCATTTGTTGTATCCGGTGCGCGCGGGACGCTTTCGTTTTATCGGTAGACAAATTCGATCTATTCTTGTACTTAAAAGGACGGTACTGAACAGGAAATTCGATGCCTCAGGTACACGTAAATATAGGAATTTTATGGTTCATGGTTTTCATTTTAAAATACACGATGGGAACGAGTATTTCGACAAACTGCACGCACAGATTCCCAATACTAAAATGATCAAATCATGTCATATCAAAGTAGATGAAATGTTGCAAACAATTAAAAATACCATTTTGCAGTTTTTGAATTTTTATTACTGTTGCTGTTAGTATCTCTGGACCGTATAATGACAGTTTTGCCACAAACATTAGGTACATATTATGTCGTTGAGCTTCCGCAAAAATTACTAATTTCCACAAGACAATTCGTTATCTCAAAAACAAGGACGAATTCAGAAGTTGAAATGACATTTTAGTGTCTAAAAATGGCCAGGAATATAATCTTTTTCGGCTTACTAATCACGGTGTATATTTTAACTGCAGCGGTCCCAGCAAATATTGTGTTTTGCAGTAAAACGCAGCCTTATCGCGGTCGCCCGTCTCTTAATGCACACAATCAAAAAGTGACTGTGTGCATTAAGAGACGGGTAAAAGTTGCGGGTGTCCAATGGATGCGGACAGCTCACGACCGATATTTGTGGAACTCTCTGGGGGAGGCCTATGTCCAGCAGTGGACGTCAATTGGCTGATGATGATGATGAACCGCGTTATGCCGCGAGTCCCTATCAAACACAAGATAATATATGCTAGGGCTACTCATAGAAAAAAATCGCCAATACAACATAGACAGTGATATAACCACGAATTTATGAACATTATCTATTGATTTTAATAAATGACTTAGTGTATCTAATCAGTTATCAGCTTCCGGGGAAACATGTGTAATGCACTGTTATTAAATAATTATCTTGATGTACGTGTGTTTGAGTACGCCGACAAGCCGGGTTCTATGGCATAACATTTATTATTTGATATTATGAGCAAACACCGGTTTCGCGGGGGCAAAAATGTACCAGTGCTAGTGATTCATTAAATATCGACTTAGTTTATCGATATCCATAATAGTTATTTATTATACAAGGGGGCAAAGTTGTTGTTTAACTGTCGTGCCAATATTGAGACCTGAGCTAGCGAAAGATTCCAAAATTGAGCCACGAGCGTAGCGAGTGGTTCAAAAACTGGAATCTTGAGCATTGCGAAGGTCTCAAGGCACGAGAGTTGAACAAACTTTGCCGCCAAGTGTAATACAACTTTTTTCCCCTCACTATCGCGAGGAAATATTACAAATCTCATCCAAATGTAAATTAACTTAAAGAAACCATTTAAAACTCAATGTCGAAACGTATCGTAGAATAGAGTTACGTAAATATAGCCAATGGCTTACAAAGTCACCCATGAGTACGACCAATTTAACATGTGAGCTCCGATTGCGCATGTTTACTACGGTCATACAGATCCACTTATACTAGGCAGTAGGGGGCTATAGGAATTAGAGCAATGTCAAATTACTTTATTCACAAGAGTATAAAAAGCGTTTTTACCCGCTCGTATTAAACGATAAACGAGCGCTTTACGAGCTAGTGAGGGGAAAAAATATTTTTTTAACCATCATTATCATAACTAAACTAATGGCTAAGTTGGAATACGTTTAACTATGTGCAAACCTCTTTCATTCATACTTATTGAAACTATAAACAACCGATATCTGACATTGACTCTGTCGAGTCACTTTTGACAACCATTGAATCGTTGAATAATTCATCTAGCCTACAACAATATTATTTTGCATTCCGATCAATTAAATCTACCTTTTTTTTAAGGCGGCTAAAAATGCCACGCAAGAAAAAAGTATCCGGAAAAGAAATAGAACTGAAACATAAAACAGAAATTCATCAAAACTATACATTGTTTGCTAAAATGGATATTGTCACCCAGGCGATGAAGATTAAAGTCTGAAAATGTAGAAACAATTTTGTTTGTATATTGTGAAAATTATATTAAATATTAAAGATAGTTAATTCCTCAAAAAGTTTATTTTTGGGTCTATAGTTTCCTTCTTCATTCAAATTCTTGAAATTACACAACGGTTGTACGACATTTTTATCGATATCAAATAATAAAATTAGTTTAATGTGTCCTCGCACTTTTAAACGTCAGTACAGATTTGCCCCCGCGAAACCGGTGTTTGATTATGAGCGTATGTGGTTCCACTGTAGAGCAAAGGCCTCTCTCATATTCTCCCACTTATCTTTGTTACTGGTGTTTGTACAATAATGCCGTAATTCATAAACGTTCATCTATCAGGGATCAGGGTCCGCCAGGATAGCTACCACCGTCTTACCCGTTAACCTGCCGCTAAATAGCAGTGTTTGTACTGCTGGGTTTCGGTTTGGGGGTAAGATAGCCGGTGTAATTACTGGCATAGATAGAGGGTATCCATCTAAGTCCTCAGGGTAGGCAGCGCATAGGCGATTTTCTGATCGATATGTCTCAGTTCCTGCTTTCCATCAGGTGGGCTGAAAGCTTAGCTGTCTACCTTCGTCACATAAAATAAAATCTAATCTTCATCAGCTAATTAATCGTTTGTTCTTAGTCACTTTGTGTAAAGTTATTTGTGCGAGATATCCCAAGATATATCTATTTAAAATAGACACTTCAATCTTAGTCACGGTTGTAAAAAACTTTGGAAATCAGATGCATCGCGCTTGTCTAAAAGAAAATTGAATGCTTATTATTCCGTGCTTGTCCAGTACTTGTGTCGTCAGCGTAGATGTACTGACAAAATCAAGGAAGCCACCCTAGAAATAATTTTAATATACCCACCGTGTATAAATCTAATACGGGCGATAAATTAAACCAGGCACGGGATTCATTAGTGTTATCACGGATTACGAGGTTTTTTAAGTTACACTGCATTATTTTTTTAAGTTTTTCGGAGCAGCAATGTTTGCGTCGAACATTTGAGTCGGTTAACTTCAAACTCAGATAAATCCACTCTAGCGACTTGAGAGATTATTGAAAAAAAAAATGATTATTTTTATTATGGCTAAAGCATTAAAAAATCGATCCTGTTAGACAAACTCAGCTTAAAAACCATCTAAACTCATTAGTTTACGTTATTATTTTCAAAAAATATCAATTTTGATTGGATTAACCTTTATCCATATAAAAAAAATAATGTTGGTGACATTGCTTCTAAATGACTCAATTATTAAACCTAAAACCAAAGTGGGTTTAAAAGATAAATGTAGATATGATAAATCATGCATTCCCGAAACAAATCACATGACGGTATCACATACACGCAAACGTATTTTAATCGTTACACTCACCGTTTAATCATAATTACTACTAAACTGAAATTCGTAAACACGATCATTCAGTCTCCCACAGTTTAGGAGATCGAAAATAAACCGTTTTACGTATACAATTATCTGACATGGCTTAGCTCTTATTCTGTGTACATACGGACTATTTTCTTCTCTAACTTCATGTGAATGTTGATTCTTTGTGTTGGCAATACTGTGACGTTTAGCCTCAGTACGATTTTGGTTGACGCGCGTGACAGTCAATAGTGGCTGATTAAAAAAATATTTTATATCGTTTGCCGCGAATCGATCGAAGAAATTTGGATATTGGTGTGAAGTACAAATATTTAACCCATGATTTGGCAATTAAAAAAAATCGTGCGTTCTAGCTCTAGCCTTCTCGGCGTTGTGTAGAGCAAAAAATGTGTTTTGAATTATAAAGAAAATTAGTTTGCGTATAAAAGTTTTCGTGGTTAAAAAATGTGTTGCAATATTTTGTTTGAAAAGTGGAAATCAACATTTATTTTTTGTCGTCAGAAGCTGCAATAAAAAGGATTATTGTTGTTAATAAACTATTTACATGTATGGTTCCATGCGTCATCTTCGCCATGGTTTTTTCTTCTTATGATACTTTATTCGTTGTCCTATCAACAACATTTTAAATCACGATATTAAATTATCAACACAACATGACAATTATCAACTCTTTCAATCATAGGTGAAAAAATTGTTCCAAATTATCCAAACATTTTCGTTTATTTATTTTCTGTGATCATAATTGTATAAATAGTTATGGACAACTACAGTGAGCTCGTGCCGTGGGCAAGACGTTTTCCATAACACCGCTCAAAATCTTTGTCAAATTCAAACAGAATAGGTATAGTCAATCAAATCATTGATGGACCAACCGAAAGAATGTTTAAGCGTAACAAGCTTGATGTATTGAAGAGGGGGTGACTTTTTTAACAAGTTTCAGAACCTTTTTGAAAGACTAATATGTTATGTATGGCGCGCAGTTTTATTTGGTCGTAATTTTTTCCCATTTTACGAAAAAAAATAGTCATTTATTGTGAAAATTTGCAGCGATTCGCAAAAATAATCTTATGAGACTTTAATTTACATTTAAGGATTTATAAAACCTTGTGATTATGAGCAGAAATACAAAATAATGTAATTAATAAAAATCTGTTATGTGAGGGCATAAAACGAAACGTGCAGATTTTTTTGTCGAATATGTACCTATAGTCTAGTCCGTAGTCGTACTAGTATTTATTATCAATAACAAGCCTCGAAGAGACAGAAAGTCTGCCTTATTAAACGGCTGATATTTGTTTACTTTCCTCACAAATATATCGCCTACGCACATACCGCTCTGAGCTTTATGAAAAGTTATGTGTTTTTAAACAATCATGTTTAATTTTAAAGTAAAATATTACTCTATAGTACATTCTTTCTGACCTTGCGCTGAATTTGAGGGTATTTAGGTACATTTATGAGAATAATTTATGACATTACTTATGTGTAGTGGATATAACTACATAATTAAATGATTGTATATAGGTACGGTCGGCTTCATATATATCTTAACGATTTTAATCCCTAATCCATGGGCATGCGTTCTGATTTTTTTTTTTCATATTTGTAGATGTTACTAGATTAACTACACAGACAACATAACCTAAAGACGTAGCTTTAGACAATTATTTCATTTAAACCGATGCTGCCAAAAATGCTGAGGTGCGAGCGGCGTAACATGAGCTAACTGTGTTGTGATTCGTCGTTTCAAGGTCAATGAGGTGTAAAACAAAAATGTCCGCCGGTCGCTAGTGATTTCCGAATGTCGATAAAAGTATCGATGGTTACAATGTCTATTGCTTTCACAATTCGATATTTGTCAGTGACTTACCGACAAAACCGTAAATCCATATCCGTACTAATGCATACCATAAATGTGTAAGTATGTCTGTCAGTTTACTAAGTCTACACGCTTAAATCGCTGAACCAATTTAGATGAAATTTTGAATGGAGATTATTTAAGACCCTGGAAAGGACTACGATATTTCATTCATCATCATCATTATCATCATCATCCCCGCAGATGAAGATATATTATGATACTAGCTTCTACCCGCAACTTTTGGTGTTACAAATAAAATGCATTTTATATAAAAAAATATTTGTACTGTCTGTCTGCTGTGTCGTCATCTACACATTTAAACCGGTTTAGATGAAATTTGGAATGGATATAGTTTAAGACCCGGGAAAGGACAAAGGATGCAAAGGACAATCATTCACGCAAAGTTGCGGTCAAATATTAATATCACAATATATCTTTTCTGAGATAATAAATAAAACAATTTTATAAAATATACTTTTATTTGTACAATCATTAACTCGTAGTTACAAAGTTACCAAAAAACTACCATTAAAATACGTTGTATATAAAATTCGTCTATTGTTCGTTTTTGTTAATTTGAAATATTCCGGTTTAAAGTGTCGAGAACATATCACACTGCTAGGAGCAGGAAACCAATCATGTGACCGTTTTGTAGCATTCATCCACATTTCTTTCATGTTTGGGCATTTAGAGAAGATACACAATATTATTTAACATATTAGTATTTTTGAAAATTATACTTCTACACTTTACACTAAACCAGAATTTATTTGAGGATAATTGAATATAATCGTAATATCTTATCGATAGTAAGCAGACTGCAGGTATACACATCACTAGTTCGGATACGGAGACTCCACCGCAGAGTCTGTTGCTTGGTACGATTGAGAATAAAGATTTTAATTTATTTTTAGTTACCTTATCGATAGTAAACAAACATACTCTACGGCCATCCCTAGTTCAGACGGCCTACCTGCTCGTTACGCTAGACAAGGAGGGAGTTATACTTCGTGCAAAGTATTAGAAAGAGACTTTGTAAAAAGACATCAACGAGTGCACTAGATTTTATGCTTAAACTATTTTTAATTTTAATTGAAATTTATAAAAAATTGCTCACTTGTGAAACGAAATACCATATTTTTGCACACTAGATGTTTTTGTATTCTTGCCACACAATTTCACGCAACAGTAATGCATTTTGCATGACGTAAATCACGTTAAAACTTTCGTAATTATCTCATGAACGCCGGCCGCAGACTGAAGTTAGCAATGGAGGCGTGGCTCTAATATGGAGTGAATTCACCGTATGCGTGACAGAGGGGGTCGCCCGGCTATGCTACGTCTTGAGGTTATGTTGTCTGTGATTAACTACTACTGTGGTTGAAAATGTTATTGAATTTAAATTTCCTTTCCACTCTATTCATATAAATAGACATGACAATTGATGACCTCTGCAGCTCAATAGGAAGAGACCCTGCCTGTGAAGCTAGAAGTCCCGGGCTCGACCCGGCGAGGACATCTCTTTGTGTATTGTCTCTTATTCATGGTTGTTTTTATATTTCCTTATGAAATGTATTCTTCTGAACACCATTTAATTGCCAAATTATATTTTACATTATTTATTTATTTATTTAATTACATGAGGAAATCGAATAGGTATAACTGCGTGAGTATGCCTGAAGTTGACAAAAAAAAATTGTATGAGAGGCCGAAATGTGATTTATATTTATGTACTGTTACGTTACAAAAAAAAATGATAAAAAAGAAAAACAATTCAGCCTTTTCAGCTTCTAATTTGCTGTTAAACTTATTTGGTTTCTTCATGTTACACTGTGTATTGTGATTGTACAAAATCACAGTTAAACTATACTAAATTATACAAAAAATTGCACAAACATTTTCAAATCACCCAGAATGACACACATACTCGTATTTCTTAACACATCATAAACACGTAAAAAAATTAATAATATCCCTGCATAGTGAATTATTAATACGTGTCAAAATAAATGCACAGCCAATAAGAACAGTATGTCTATGTGGCTTACGTTCGTGAAGACATCGCATTTGGGCACGTTCTACTCTCCTAAACCATTACT
>JALPQI010024632.1:0-22591 GCA_025490895.1 Thaumatotibia leucotreta
CTTTGTTGCAATGTTATAATTTCAGGCCACTTGTAACCTCTGTAACATTTAAAAGAAACCAATCTGAGTCCTGCATTGACAATGTTCTAACTAATTTACCAGATAGCTCTATAAATAAAGTTATTGTCGATCATAATGGACTGGCTGACGGGCATGCCGGTTTATTTTGTCATGCACAAATGGTAGGTGTTAATACAAGGAAAACCCCACAGGAGATAACTGTCAAGAGAAGAAGGATAAATGCTAGAAACAAACGGAGTTTTAGAGAAATGCTCTTAAACCAAGATTGGAATCAGTTGGGAATTAACAATTTTATCAAACGGTTTGTAGACCTCTACAAAAACTGTTTTAAGAAACATAAAAGGAAAGTCACGAAAAAAAGGGAGAAAATTGCATGGGTAACTAAAGGTGTTAAGGTATCCAGCAAAATGAAAAGATTTCTCAATTCTTATGACGTGACAAACTGTTCTAATTCAATCATGGAATATCGTAGTCAATATTTAAAAATATACAAGCGTATTATCAGACATGCTAAGAGTATTGCTGTGCAAACGGAAATCAACAGGGCGGAAAACTCTAGCAAAGCTATTTGGAATGTAGTAAATAAGAATTGTAACAAAAAGCAAAAGGAATCGCTAAACAACTTTTTGCTTAAGACTGACAAAATTGTAAGTGAACCAATGGAACAAGCTACAGTTTTTTCTAAGGCGTTTAATTCCCAGGCATGCAATGTAGCTGAGCTGCAACAATCCAGATATGTGAATGAATTAAGCGAGGTCAATTCCGCATTATCGTTCTTAAAAGCAAAATCAATTAGAGTAGAAACATCCATGAATTTTGATAGAATCACTTCATTTGAAATTAAAAAGCTACTAACTAGTATGGAACTGAAGACTTCAGTCGGTTATGATGAGGTACCAATAACAATACTAAAAGAAAATATAGACATATTGGCGGATCCACTTGCCAATTTCTATAATAACTGTTATGATCTTGGTATATTCCCTGACCAGTTCAAAATTGCTAGAATACTACCAGTCTATAAAAAGGGCAAAAAAAGTGATCCAAGTAATTACAGGCCGATTTCGCTACTACCAACCTTTTCAAAAATATTTGAGAAATTACTCAAGGTTCGTCTACAAAAGCATCTCTATCTCAATAACGTACTAAGCAATAGGCAATTCGGATATCGTAAAAATGTTGGGACGAGCGAAGCTATATCCACACTCATACAAGACGCTCTCAACTTAATGAATCAGCGAAAAAAAGTGGCAGGTTTATTCTTGGATCTCAGTTCGGCCTTTGATACCGTAGATCATAACATTCTTTTGGACAAACTAGAACACTACGGAGTTAGAGACACTACACTGAAACTCTTTACATCATATCTTCGAAATAGGAAACAGTTTATTGAAATAAAGAGTGTAGTTAATGGAGTTGAGACGGTCTCTAGATCAAAACTAACGGATGTTAGCAAAGGTGTACCTCAGGGCTCAATCTTAGGTCCAATTTTATTTAATATATACATAAATGACCTTATAGAATACATGCATAGTAAAATAGCTGACGCCAAACTTGTTATATTCGCAGACGACACGAATGCGATTCTTCCGGCGAATGGAATGAGCGAATTAAACGACAAGGTTGGCATTGCACTGGAAGCTTTTAATAAGTGGTTCTGTGCAAACCAGCTAAAACTAAATCCCACTAAAACGAGCGCCCTACTTTTCAAAGCTACAGTTAAAGATTCAGAGAAATTAAATATTTGCCTCAATGGAAACGCTATTCCACAATCTGAGTCAGTTAAATTTTTAGGCGTCTACATTGACTCACTGCTAACATGGAAACTGGAGGTACAGTCAGTTGTTAAGTCGATCAGCTCAGCATGCTATGCCCTACGTAGCTTACGGGAAGAACTACAAATAAAGCACACTAAAATAGTTTATTATGCCCTTGTTGAATCGAGATTGAGGTACAGCATAGCGCTTTGGGGAAATGGCTATGCGTACAATACTGATGCTGCGTTTGTAATTCAGAAAAGGGCAATCAGAACGATGCTACGTATTTCACAGCTAGAATCCTGCAGAGAACATTTTTTGAATCTAAAAATACTGACGGTCCCTTGTTTGTATATACTTGTAGTTCTGACTAATTTTGTCAAAACCTATTTACAATGTGAAGACCAGCATGAGAGAGAACTCAGACTGGCTACAAGAAGAAAAGACATAACCTTGAAGGCCATGCCCCGTTTAAAAATTGTCCGACATGCAGCTTACTGTCAGGCGGTTCATTTGTTCAACAAATTGCCGACTGAATTCAAATGTATAAACAATGTCAATGCATTTAAAGCTAAACTCAAAAAGTTTCTTTTGAATAAAGGTTTCTATTCTGTGGCAGAGTTTGAAGCCGGTAATATCAAATAGGTGCGAGTGATTTGACATTTTAATTTTGCAACTATTTTAAGGACTTGACATTAAATATTTTATGTATACCTATACTTAGAATTGCAACACTTTTTATAATAATTAACTGTGACATTTTGTACTGTAATTTTATTTTATTTTCAGTTTTTTTATTTTATTTAAGACATTTGTATTACTATTGTTTTTTGTATATTTTATGTAATTTCAAACACGACGTATGTTGTTAATGAATAAATGAATTATGAATTATTATGAATTATTACATAATACGAGAGAAGCTTACTTGTCATGCAGCTTCACATGCGACTTGAGCGCGGTGTTGAAGAAGAACCTCGCGTTGCAGACCTCGCACTGGTACTTCATCTCGCCGTCGCCATGTTTGCTGGCGCGGTGCGCGTCCAGCTCGCGGCGGCGCGCGAACGTGTAGGGGCAGTCGCGGCACTTGTGCGGCCGGCATTGCAGGTGCACGGCGCGGACGTGCTTCGTTTCGTACGATTGTACAGAGCAGAAATATCTACACATGCTTGAACCTTATGTCTAATAGACATAAAGTGCGAAATACTGAAGGGAATTCTCCTTCAAGTAGGTACCGCACAGACAACAAAAAGACTTGTAGAGTTACTAACTAACCGAATTCGCTAGGGCTGTAGGTACCAGGGCGACATAATCGTTAGAAGATGACCAGCATTCATGAGATCTGCTTTTTACAGATTTCGCACTTAAGAGATCCGAGGGCGACATAACCGCAAGGAGCTCATCTTTCAATCATGCCACGTTAAATTGACTTGTGATGATTTTTGATGAAGAACTTCATTGACACGCGGGCCTACCGCGAACTTCGAAATCCGCAAAATTGGAGGATTTGCCTTTATCACACTAATGACGCTTTCGTTGGAGTGACAGAGACAAATCTATATCAAATTTACGATTTTTTTACAGATTTCGTACGTAGAAATAATCCGAAAGTACCAGGGCCACATGACCGCAAGGAGCTCACCTTTCATGCAACGTCAGATGACTTCAGATTTCGCACCCATCTGAAGAAAAGTGTTCCTAAAGTACCAGGGCCACATAATACGAGAGAAGCTTACTTGTCATGCAGCTTCACATGCGACTTGAGCGCGGTGTTGAAGAAGAACCTTGCGTTGCAGACCTCGCACTGGTACTTCATCTCGCCGTCGCCATGTTTGCTGGCGCGGTGCGCGTCCAGCTCGCGGCGGCGCGCGAACGTGAAGGGGCAGTCGCGGCACTTGTGCGGCCGGCATTGTAGGTGCACGGTTCGGACGTGCTTCGTTTCGTACGATTGTACAGAGCAGAAATATCTACAACACGCTTGAACCTTATGTCTAATAGACATAAAGTGCGAAAACCTGAAGTAAATTCTCCTTCAAGTACCGCATAGACAGAAGGAGCTCACTGTAGAGTTACTAACTAACCGAATTCGCTAAGGCTATAGGTACCAGGGCGACATAATCGTTAGAAGAGGACCTTAGTATCCAATAGATCTGCGATCTGCTTTATACAGATTTCGCACAAGTGATCCGAAAGTACCAGAGCGACATAACCGCAAGGAACTTATCTTTCAATCATGCCACGTTAGATCGACTTCTGATGAAGAAGAATTTCATTTATGCGGGGCTTACCACGAACTTCGAAATCCGCAAAATTGGACGATTTGTCTCTGTCACACTAATGACGCTTTCGTTGGAGTGACAGAGACAAATCCTCAAAATTTACGATTTTTTACAGATTTTCGTACGTAGAAATGATCCGAAAGTCCAGGGCCACATGACCGCAAGGAGCTCACCTTTCATGCAACGTCAGATGACTTCAGATTTCGCACCCATCTAAAGAAAAGTTCTGCTAAAGTACCAGGGCGACATAATACGAGAGAAGCTTACTTGTCATGCAGCTTCACATGCGACTTGAGCGCGGTGTTGAAGAAGAACCTCGCGTTGCAGACCTCGCACTGGTACTTCATCTCGCCGTCGCCATGTTTGCTGGCGCGGTGCGCGTCCAGCTCGCGGCGGCGCGCGAACGTGAAGGGGCAGTCGCGGCACTTGTGCGGCCGGCATTGCAGGTGCACGGTGCGGACGTGCTTCGTTTTTTACGATTGTACAGAGCAGAAATATCTACACACGCTTGAACCTTATGTCAAATAGACATAGTGCGAAATACTGAAGAAAATTCTCCTTCGAGTACCGCATAGACAGCAAAAGGAGCTCCACTGTAGAGTTACTAACCTAATTCGCTAAGGCTGTAGGTACCAGGGCGACATAATCGTTAGAAGATGGCCTAGCATTCATTAGATCTGCGATCTGCTTTTTACAGATTTCGCACATAAGTGATTCGAAAGTACCAGGGCGACATAACCGCAAGGAGCTCATCTTTCAATTATGCCACGTTAGATCGACTTCTGACACGACAAAATTGGAGGATTTGTCCCTGTCACAAGAATGACGCTTTCGTTGGAGTGACAGAGACAAATCTTCAAAATTTACGATTTTTTTACAGATTTCGTACGTAGAAATGATCCGAAAGTACCAGGGCCACATGACCGCAAGGAGCTCACCTTTCATGCAACGTCAGATGACTTCAGATTTCGCACCCATCTGAAGAAAGGTGTTCCTAAAGTACCAGGGCCACATAATACGAGAGAAGCTTACTTGTCATGCAGCTTGGCATGCGACTTGAGCGCGGTGTTGAAGAAGAACCTTGCGTTGCAGACCTCGCACTGGTACTTCATCTCGCCGTCGCCATGTTTGCTGG
This sequence comes from Thaumatotibia leucotreta, assembly GCA_025490895.1. NCBI lineage: Eukaryota > Metazoa > Arthropoda > Insecta > Lepidoptera > Tortricidae > Thaumatotibia > Thaumatotibia leucotreta. The sequence goes on from JALPQI010024632.1 coordinate 5,193, forward strand.
CGCGGTGCGCGTCCAGCTCGCGGCGACGCGCGAACGTGAAGGGGCAGTCGCGGCACTTGTGTGGCCGGCATTGCAGGTGTACGGTTCGGACGTGCTTCGTACGATATGCTGGAAAGAGTTTATAAATGATAAGCTTTTATCGCTGACTGTACTTTCTTTAGTCATTCATTGCATCTAATACCTATGCCATAGATATATGAAAGAGAGAGATTTGTAACGAAGCGAAATTGTAATGAGTCTCGGTGTCTCCGAGGTCGGGCCTTTGCCACGCTGTGATTGGCTAAAGCGTTACCATATGATGCCGCACTAGAGTGGAGGCTTCGTCGATAAATTATTATCCATAGATACAGTGCCGGATTTAGAAATTTGCCGCCTGTAGGCCATTTATATTTTGCCGCCCCTATCCACTGTCCTAATTTGAATAATTTATTAGGAAAATTACGAAGAAAGTCGAAACGTAGAATGCTTCGTACATTAGTCGTTTAGGAACACTTGGACAATGGCAGGTATTTCATTTCACAGCAGTGTGTGCGTACCGTTCGTGGCAGGAAAAGAAATCCTACCGCGAACTACGAAATTCGCGAAGTTTAAATTTCGAGCAATGAAGGCGTCATTAGAGTGACGGAGACAAATCCCCGAATGAACGAACTTCGGTGTTCGCGGTAGCAGGCCTTCTCTTACTTTGTACAGTACGCGAACCTTTAGCTGGTATGACAGTTTGACAGTGGAGGGATGGACTCCTAGCCAACTACAGTGACCGATACAGTGGTAGATTATATAGAGTTTATGCGAAGAGACTGGGGTTGCACTTTGTATGGAAATTAATAATAATATACGACTCTACCCTTACCTCATAAACTCTAGATAGCCGTCCTTAAATTGGGGAAATAAAGGTCTAACAATCAAAAATAAAAAATCAGTCTGAGCCTAATTAAACCATTTAATAAATTTCACTCGCTAACAACAAATCAATCAATGTTACAATAAAACCAGAAAACATTATTATTTGGCTTTAAAGTTATCTGATAATTAACAATATATAACAGTGTAAAAAACAACTTTTAGTCCCATCTTGAAGTGGGTTTGCATAGCTGGCTTCCATGTGAGAAAAATATTCCTACGTGTAAGTAGACTACAAAATGGCAATTCTTTAGTCCCTTAGCTGGCTTTCAAAGAGAAGAATATTCCTGATTCCGGATTTCTAAGTCGTAGGAAATAGCTGGCGTTTAATCGTAGTGTCAGGCATTTTCTAAACTGAAATATATACAATGTAGGTACTACATTTACTTTGAATACGTATTACTCAGAGTCACTCAGCGAGCTATGGAGAGAGCTATGCTCGGAATCACTCTGCGAGACCGGATCACGAATGAGGAGATCCGTAAGCGAACGATTTTTACCGACATAGCATATCGGGTAAGCAAGCTGAAGTGGCAATGGGCAGGGCACATTTCTCGAAGAACCGATGGCCATTGGGGCAAGAAGGTACTCGAGTGGAGAACACGTACTGGCAAACGCAGCGTGGGACGTCCACCCGCAAGGTGGTCAGACGACCTGGCTAGACTTGTGGGGACTCGGTGGATGCAGGTCGCATCCATCCGGCCAAGGTGGAAGTCTATTGAGGAGGCCTATGTCCAGCAGTGGACGTCCTATGGCTGAAGTGATGACGTATTAAAAATGTAAGGGCGGAATACAAGGGGGCTAAAATCGGCTTAAATATATCGGCCATATTAGGTGAACAATCGCCTACTAACGAAGGTACCAACAAATGCTCATAAAATCATGATTTTTTTCTCACTGTTTCTTTAATTGTTAATTATCAGCTAACTTTTTTTAATTATGATGATGATGAGTCCGACCGATTTCGGCCATGGCGACCACTTCCGACTCCTAATCGGTATTTTTGCGCTCATGCGCTCGTACATGGCTAATATAGCCTATCTTTGCGGCGAAACCCCGTGCACATTGAGGACACGTAAGTATTTTGTTAACGTAATTAAGTAATTATACGTGATAGCAGCAGGTGGACGGGCTTTGAGCTGATTGCGTTTGATGTCAAGGTCAACTTTATATACATAAATACGAAGAGCTTACCAGCACAAGGGAACTTCTTGTCGCAGTACTGGCACTGGTGCTCCACAGTAGTCCCGTGGGCGGCCTGCATGTGTCTCAGCTATTTGAGATATCTTTTTAGTTTTTTTGCTATTTCCACTTAAAATCACCAACTAACCCTTCCGAATATCCCGATTTTCAGCGAACATTTTTCTCCATTTTTATCATAAAGAAAAATCTCATTTATAATATAAAGTACCAGGCTCGCATAATTACGAAGAGCTTACCAGCATAAGCGAACTTCTTGTCGCAGTACTGGCACTGGTACTCGACAGTAGTCCCGTGGGCAGTCTGCATGTGTCTCAGCTATTTGAGATACCTTTTTTGCTATTTCCACTTAACCCTTAAATGCATAGTGATGTATATATGCATCATGTATTCTTGACTCTATTGACAGCAAGTCAGAATTCAAATTTGAATAAATCTTTGCCAAGGTCATGTATTTAAGGGTTAAAATCACCAACTCTAATCCTTCCGAATAAAAAAATTCAGGGACATTTTTCTCCTAGGAACTGTTTTATCGTAAAGAAAAATCTCATTTATAATATAAAGTACCAGGCTCGCATAATTACGAAGAGCTTACCAGCATAAGCGAACTTCTTGTCGCAGTACTGGCACTGGTACTCGACAGTAGGCCCGTGGACAGTCTGCATATCAGAGTTGGGCAAAAAGTAATATGATTACTCCTTCAGATTACTTTTGTATGTGTACTTTGTAATATTTATTATATTAATATTTATTACAAAGTACACATACAAATGTAATTTATAGAAGTAATCATATTACTTTTTGCCCAACTCTGCTGCATATGTGTCTCAGCTATTTGAGATACCTTTTTTGCTAGTTCCACTTAAAATCACTAACATTAACCCTTCCGAATAAAAAATCCTGATTTTCAGGGACATTTTTCTCCTAGGAACTGTTTTATCATAACGAAATATCTGATTTGTCTGAGATTTCTAAGAATGAACTTTTGACAGTTTAGAAATGACCTTTGTATCTATGACGGGCTATCGAATGAATGGTGAGTCTTACCCTCATATTAATCAGGATTAATAATATTATAACTGTCAAAAGTAAATTCTTAGAAATCACGGACTATATGTTATGTACCAGGCTCGCATAAACACGAAGAGCTTACCAGCATAAGCGAACTTCTTGTTGCAGTACTGGCATTGGTGCTCCACAGTAGTCCCGTGGGCAGCCTGCATGTGTCTCAGCTATTTGAGATACGTTTTTTGCTAGTTCCACTTAAAATCACGAACATTAACCCTTCCGAATAAAAATCCTGATTTTCAGGGATATTTTTTTCCTAGGAACTCTTTTATCATAACGAAATATCTGATTTATAGTCTGAGATTTCTAAGAATGAACTTTTGACAGTTTAGAAATGACCTTTGTATCTATGACGGGCTATCGAATATGGTGATTCTTACCCTCATATTAATAAGGATTAATAATATAACTGTCAAAAGTTAATTCTTAGAAATCACGAACAATATGTTATGTACCAGGCTCGCATAAATACGAAGAGCTTACCAGCATAAGCGAACTTCTTGTCGCAGTACTGGCACTGGTACTCTGTAATTGTCTCGTGGGCAGTCTGCATGTGTCTCAGCCGTTTGAGATACGTTTTAGCTAATTCCACTTAAAATCAATCACCAATTCTAATCCTTCCGAATAGAAATCCCGATTTTCAGGGAACATTTTTCTCCTAGGAACTGTTTTATCGTAAAGAAAAATCTCATTTATAATATAAAGTACCAGGGGGCCGATTTTTGAATTTCTATCGCACGAATTCAAATTCCCGTTCGAATTCAAATTCGAATGACAAAATTTTTCACGACTATTTTCGAATGAAGCCAATATACCCTATTTTTGAAAGTCGCACTCGAAAAGCTAGAGATTGATTATCGATATCTTTGCGACACGTTGCACGCAGAAAGTCGATATTTACCGGTTTTTTAAATTTAATGTAATAAAGCTAAATTATGGCACACTGACGTCGGAATTTATATTCCAGCTAAAAATAATAATGAATTATAACATATTAAACATTATTTAACGGTTTTTATTATAAAAAAACATGTACCGCTAGTGAATCGGAACGTAAATCTACGATCAATGTTATTATAATCTATGGTGCACACAAACAAACATCAACAGAGGCCCTACCGCGAACCACGAATGAAGTGTTGCCTATGTCACACTTACGTACGAATTCACAAGTGCGAGAGAGAGCCAACACTTTGTTCGTGGTTCGCGGTAGGGTCTCAGTTGACAGACTTGACAGTGACACTTTATTGGAGTATTTACGTACTTATCCAATGAGGGTTTTTGATACTTTTTCTGCCGCTATGGGGAGGTGAGATGGCAGCACTGAGCCGACCTTATAACGAACTGTCAAAATAAATACGCGCATTTAATTTTCAACATATTTATAGGTTTATTTATTCTGAAAACCATTACTTTAGTCATATTGTTACCTAAACTAAATAAATAAAATAGTTCCAAGTCAATTCTCATGAAATTAACAAAGTTATAGTAATTATATTGAATACCAGTGACTTTGAGCGCCTGTTTTAGAGTTCAATCTTCAGTTCGACGACCATGTATTAGTCGTAATCCATTACAAAATCAATTATCTTCCAAATAAAATAGAATTTCAATATTTTAGGCCCAGGTGCCTATGAATAGTATGAATCTGACAGCTGTCGAGACCAGGGGCGTACGAAGCGCCGCCTGGTGGCAGAAAAATTATCGAAAACCCTCATTTCTATCAATAGAATTGAATACGAATGGTCAACCGCAGTCGTTTTTGAACTTTCTATCACTCGAATCTCAAAAATAGCATTTCATCGTTTTAATTCATTTTCGAATGAAAGATTCGAGCGTTCGAATCTCAAAAATCGCCCCCCAGGCTCGCATAAAAACGAAGAGCTAGTTTTTTTGCTATTTCCACTTAAAATCACCAACTAACCCTTCCGAATAAGAAATCACGATATTCAGGGAACATTTTTCTTCTAGGAACTGTTTTATCATAAAGAAATATCTGATTTATGTACCAGGCTCGCATAAATACGAAGAGCTTACCAGCATAAGCGAACTTCTTGTCGCATTACTGGCACTGGTGCTCCACAGTAGTCCCGTGGCGCGTGGGCGGCCTGCATGTGTCTCAACTATTTGAGATACCTTTTTGCTAGTTCCACTTAAAATCACCAACTTTAACCCTTCCGAATAAAAAATCCTGATTTTCAGGGACATTTTTCAGCTAGGAACTGTTTTATCATAACGAAATATCTGATTTATAAGATCTGATAGTCTGAGATTTCTAAGAATTAACTTTTGACAGTTTAGAAATGACCTTTCCTGCCCTCCGGCCGGCAAACAGCACATTGCCGACCGCTGCGCTAAACTAAGTGGCCGCCTGCCGGCTCCGTTGAGCAGAAATAGTACATTACTATAGAGGACGGGAAACGAAGGGTTACAGGCCAAGTAGATATATCTGGCCGAAGGAACTGAGGATTTCTCAAACTTGCCATGAAATAAAACGGACTGATTTCGCCGATCCATACTACTCGTATTTGATTTGCAAATAAACCAATAGTACAGTATCGTACAACATTAAAAAAAAACATTCGCGCCTAACTTTTTTTTTTAAATCTGTTTGAGGTGTCCTTTTACTGGTGGTATAGACATTAGTTCTTAGGTTATTTTTTTTTTCTGTGGCTGAATGTCAAGACCTAGTGTCACAATTTGACGTTTCAAAACAAAAGACAGTTTGTTTGCAGTCCTAGGTGTGAAATAAATATATCAAATCTCTTTACATATCATCTTAGCATATGACACCGGATACATAGTATTTCCGGGTTTAATTTAACGTAAGTAACATCAACATTCCGTAGCAAGTTTGAGAAAAATAGTATACACACCTCGGTCGTTAAATGGGAAAGCCTCGGATCACATGTTTGTCGACCTCGGCTTCGCTTCGGGCTACAATTACACGTTATCCGAGACATTTCCCACTTAAACGGCCTTGGCATGTAATCTACTTAATATCTATGACGTTTTAAGGCTATCGAATAAATGGTGAGTCCTCATATAAGGATTACTAAATCTGTCAAAAGTTCATTCTTAATCACGGACTTTATGTTATGTACCAGGCTCACATAAAAACGAAGAGCTTACCAGCATAAGCGAACTTCTTGTCGCAGTACTGGCACTGGTACTCCACAGTAGTCCCGTGGGCAGCCTGCATGTGTCTCAGCTATTTGAGATACCTTTTTAGTTTTTTTCCTATTTCCACTTAAAATCACCAACTAACCCTTCCGAATAAGAAATCCCGATTTTCAGCAAACATTTTTCTTCAGGTGCGGTTAAACTAAAAGAGCATTCGCTGTTCTAGCGCCCGTTCTAAGAAATCAACCAATCACGTTTTGTGTACCGATCGAATTTCGTAGAGTGGGAGGTTAGAACAGCGAATGCTCTTTTAGTTTGAACGCACCTTTAGAAATATGTTATGTACCAGGCTCGCATAATTACGAAGAGCTTACCAGCATAAGCGAACTTCTTGTCGCAGTACTGGCACTGGTACTCCACAGTAGTCCCGTGGGCAGCCTGCATGTGTCTCAGCTATTTCAGATACCGTAAAAAGGGGTAGGTAATAATAATAACACATATGAAAATAGTACATTGTGCATCAAGGGAGGTAAGTACGGAATTACTTACGAGAGTGTTAGAAGCCCGACGCCGCTAGGCGGAGGGCTTTTATAACTCGAGTTAGTATTCCGCTTACCGACCGTGATGCATACAATGTTTTTCATCACACTTGCCAAGCAAAAAAATAATTTTAAGACATAATATTATTAAATGACGTACTGACATTTCTATTACTCCCTAGGGAATTTCACTTTTCTATTACTCCCGCTACGCGCGCAAGCAATGGCGCGCTTAGACAGCAAGTGTGATGAAAAATCTGTTGTTCTAAATTGAACTGTTTGTCCTGGTCTAACAGACCAGTTTACTCTACGTTCCTATTTACCCCGCCATTCCTATTTAGCCCTTTTTATGGTACCCTTTTTGCTATTTCCACTTAAAATCACCAACTCTAACCCTTCCGAATAAGAAAATCCCGATTTTCTGGGAACATATTTCTCCTAGGAACTGTTTTATCAATTCATAAAGAAATATCTGATTTATGTACCAGGCTCACAAAAAAACGAAGAGCTTACCAGCATAAGCGAACTTCTTGTCGCAGTACTGGCACTGGTACTCGACAGTAGTCCCGTGGGCAGCCTGCATGTGTCTCAGCTATTTGAGATACCTTTTTTGCTAGTTCCACTTAAAATCACTAACAATAACCCTTCCGAATAAGAAATCCCGATTTTCAGGGAACATTTTTCTCCTAGGCACTGTTATATCATAACGAAATATCTGATTTATATCTGAGATTTCTAAGAATGAACTTTTGACAGTTTGGAAATGACCTTTGTATCTATGATGGGCTATCGAATAAATAGTGAGTCTTACCCTCATATTAATAAGGATTAATAATATAACTAAATCTAGTTAACTTTTGTTGTTGTATAATGTGCCTGTTTTTTTGAAATTGTTTTTTTTTAGTTGCATGACGCATTGGTTTTTATTTAACTGTAATGTCGTGTAAACTTATGTTTTAATAAATAAATAACTGTCAAAAGTTAATTCTTAGAAACCACGAACAATATGTTATGTACCAGGCTCGCATAAATACGAAGAGCTTACCAGCATAAGCGAACTTCTTGTCGCAGTACTGGCACTGGTACTCGACAGTAGTCCCGTGGGCAGTCTGCATGTGTCTCAGCCGTTTGAGATACGTTTTGAAGCGTTCCCCACACTCGGCACATTTGAACGCTTCGGGCGTCGTGTGTACTCGCCACATGTGTGTGTTGCGTGTGTTGACGTTGTTGAAATGCTGAAATAGATATTACTATTATAAAAAGGTCGATTGCAATTGTACATTTTTTATTGTGTAGTAAGAGCGGTAAATAAGAATTTGTGAATTCTTGTACCGCTCGTTGCACACACAATGTTTTCCATCACACCTGTGAGGCAAAAAAAGTAAATAAAACAATATATTTTCACAAAACTACTCTAAAATGATCTAAATAATTTCTCAAAATCAGAGATGATGACTTAAATTTTTCTTTTTTATGAAAGAAATCTCGGCTTGCGCGCGCCGCGCCGCGCTAGTTCGACGTAATGTAATGTTGTATGAAAATCCTTGACTGCCCTAGGGTGTAATGACGCATCTACGGCGCGCATCGCCGCAGCGCATTGGCGCACTTACCGAACAGGTGTGAAGAAAAAAAAATGTGCATGGTATTCTGAAATGACGTTCACCAGGGCGGCAGCACTGAGGCGTCAGGTCCAGAAACTTGTCTTAAATTCTTAGAGCGCCTATAGTTTCGTGTTTTAAATATTTTTTCATCACACTTGCTGCCTAAGCGCGCCATTGTTTGCATGCGTAGCGAGAGTAATAGAAATGTCAGTACGTCATATATATATCAATTATATCATAGAATAATATTTTGTCTTAAAACTTTTTTTTTGTCCGCAAGTGTGATGAAAAACATTGTGCATCGAGGGAGGTAAGTACGGAATTACTAACGAGAGTGTTAGAAACCCGACGCCGTACGCGGAGAGCTTTTAATAACTCGAGTTAGTATTCCGCTTACCGACCGTGATGCATACAATGCAATACAAGTACTATTGTATGAACTAATAAAATAATAAAAATACCTTCTAGTTCGTTTTTCTTTGGGGCTAGATAATTGTGTTTCTTAGCGGGACCTTACGGCTAAGTGGCGCTAACTAGTGGCATACGTTTTCGAGGAAACCCTCAATGTAGACGTTGACCAAAAAATTTGAATTTAACTTCGTAACACAAAAATTAGTACAGTCAAGAACACAAAAATTAGTACAGAAAAGAAGTATCGAAAGAATCCGCTCATAAATATGTTACGATGTTCTTATTACACAGAATTAGAATGCACTGGGACATATTTTTGAAAATTTTTGTGTTCACCTTATTTTGTCTTTGACTGTACGTGTCTTGTATTTAAAGACTAAAAACCTATTCTAGCTCCGTCTAAGGATTTTGGATACACTCTTTATGTTCATGTATGTGAGGATTGTGAGATCAACATGAATGCCAATATGGCTTCAGTTGTTCGGTCGTCGCCCTTGAGAGCACTCGCACGTTTACTTACCGGTGTTTTCACCACAATATACATTTGTTTGTGAAAGCGTTGTTTTTCTTATTTTCGTGCTAGCTCCAAGTCGGCAATGAATGGGAAACTTACCTTATCGCAATACTTGCAATCCAGCGACTCGTCACTATGCGTCTGGTACACGTGATGCCGTGGACGCGAATTCGTGTCGTCGCGTAAGACGACACTGCGTGATAATTAAAAATATGAGGCGTCGGCAATGAATGGGACTTACCTTATCACAATACTTGCAATCCAGCGACTCGTCACTATGCGTCTGGTACACGTGATGCCGTGGACGCGAATTCGCGTCGTCGCGTAGAAGCGACACTGCGTGATGATTAAAAATATGAGGCGTCGGCAATGAATGGGAAACTAACCTTATCACAATATTTGCAATCCAGCGACTCGTCACTATGCGCCTGGTACACATGAAGGCGCAGCCTCTCCTTGCTAGCGAAGGCCACTCCACACTCGCACTCAAAGTCCGGGTAGTGAGTATTCATGTGCACACTTAGCGAATTCGCGTCCTTGAAGTGTGAAATAACTTAATGCCGCGGACACGAATTCACGTCCGTTGAAATGTAATCGCGATGCCGTGGACGCGAATTCGCGTCGTCGATTAGAAGCGACACGGCGTGATGATTAAAAATATGAGGCGTCTATTGAAATTTGATATTGGCTGAATACGAGTGCTATCTTGTCTATGCAATGACATCAATTTGAAATTGTGTTTACTACAGGGGCGTAGCTACTGACGTATTTGCCGTATCAATTATACGGGGCCCCCAAAGTGTGAAACTTACCTTATCGCAATACTTGCAATCCAGCGACTCGTCACTATGCGCCTGGTACACATGAAGGCGCAGCCTCTCCTTGCTAGCGAAGGCCACTCCACACTCGCACTCAAAGTCCGGGTAGTGAGTATTCATGTGCACAATTAGCGTTTTCGCGTCCTTCAAGTGTGATATACAGGGTGTAATCGTTAAGTGTTGCCAGGCCATAATTCCGTAAATATAGCAGATACCAGATAACTTCTAACTGATATCGAAAGTACGTTACCCAACAAGTAAAATTACACTTATAAGTTTTTTGAAATAAAATCAGAAATATCTCAAATATTAACTTCAAACCCTTCCATACATTTAGTACGTAACCGTTCACTCAAAGAGTAGTTTAATACAGATATTTTTATATGTAAGAATAAATGTTAGATTAATTATTTCATAAACGGTAGTATTATTATTTTATTACAATGTATTCGTACAAATAACGAATCACAAACAGTTTTATCTGTCATGACACCCGACATTTTTTAAGGCTAGTTGTCATACTAAATGTATGGGAGGGTTTTAACTTAGTATTTTTAATATTACTGCATCTATTTAGAAAAAGTTATTAATGCAATTTTACTCGTTGGGTAACGCACTTTTGATATCAGTTGGAAGTTTTCTGATATCTGTTATATTTACGGAATTATGGCCTGGCCACACTTAACGATTACACCCTGTATGACCTAATGCCGCGGACGCGAATTCGCGTCCGTTGAAATGTTAACGTGATGCCGTGGACGCGAATTCGAATTGATTAAAAATATGAGGCGTCGGCAATGAATGGAAAACTAACCTTATCACAATATTTGCAATCCAGCGACTCGTCACTATGCGCCTGGTACACATGAAGGCGCAGCCTCTCCTTGCTAGCGAAGGCCACTCCACACTCGCACTCAAAGTCCGGGTAGTGAGTATTCATGTGCACACTTAGTGCCTTGTTGGTCTCGAACTCTGTGCTGCAGAGGGAGCATTTCTTCTGTCCGGGTTCGAGGGTGAATTTGGGGGTTTTGGCTGAAATGTTCAATGCAAATGAGTGAATAAACTTTTTTCTGTCTGTTATTACCATGGTTGCGGTCGCCTGAGTCACGGTGGTTTTATGCAAAATTATGCTATTTAAACTATGCAAACATTCATTTTTCTGGTGTTAATAAACCCTTTCCTTAATGGGCCGTCTACAGACATGCAGTACATATGTATGTATTAGCATGATTTAAGTAGCATAATTTTGCATAAAACCAGCGTGACTCAGGCGACCGTAACCATGGCAATAACAGACAGAAAAAAGTTGATTCACCCAAATAGTCAAAGTCTGTTGTTTTAGGTATATTACCGTATTGTCCACTATTAAAACCAAATGTCAAGTTTGTACACTTTTTCTAAAAACAAATTTAAGGGGGAAAATAATCGTTTTCCCCTCACTAGCTCGTAAAGCTCGTTTATCCTTTAATACGAGCGGGAACGCTTTTTACCAACTTGTGGATAAAGTAATTTGACCATGCTTTGATTCCTATGGCCCACTACTGCCTAGTATAAGTGGATCTGTACGACCGTAGTAAACATGCGCAAATCGGAGCTCACATGTTAAATTGGACATTTCTCATGGGTGACTTTGTAAGTCATTCTCTATATTTAGTCTCCTACAACAAACACTCCTACTACAAATTGAGTGACTCTATCCTGAGTCACTCAATTTGTAGGTGGTAAATATCTAAAGGGTTTATAACTCTAGAAAGATGCGTGTTTGCATAGTTTAAGTAGCATAATTTTGCATAAAACCTGTGTGACTCAGGATACCACAATCATGGCAACAGCAGTAATGAAAAAGATGAATTGAATTACTCAATTATACATATTCATAGATACAAATGATAAACTGTACCTTTATTAACTGTGTTGGGTTCCTTGCTGGCCACATCTTCGCAGGGAGCAGTAACCAAATCTCCATCAATAGTTATAATTTTCTTAGTAGGTTTATTTACAACATCTTGTACATTATTTTGCACTGTATCCACATTTTCTAACACAATCTCGTCAGTAGCTTTCTTTTTTCTTTTAGCCTTCTTCGGTTTTGAAACATTATCCGGTAAATTTTCCTTTACAACCTCAGTCTCCATTTTCCTTTTTGTTTTTTTTTTCTTTTCTACTTTTTTGGGCAGTATGACCTCATTTTCTAAATCAATCAAATATGTATCTTGGTCGTTGATTTTGTTTTCAATGATGTTATCTAAAGTGTAAGATATCTGTCCTGTTTCAGGGTTGAGAACTGTTTTGATGTCATAGTCGTTTTCAAATGTGTGTGCTAAATATTGTATGTTGGGATGTTGTGTATTTGCACTTGCATCTAAAACATAATCAATTGAAAAATACATTATAAATATTAGATCTCATCATCATCCATCATCAGCCGATGTTAGTCCACTGCTGGACGTAGGCCTCTCCTATTAACTAGGCGTATTAGGAGGTAAATGCCCATAATCGCCACGCTGGGCAAGCGGATTGGCGATCGCAGCAATGTGTACACTATGACGACGCTGCTGCCCATCATCAATCTTGTAGAATGGTCAGTGACACTTCAATCCCTTAGTCGACTCTTACGACACCCGCAGGAGTTGGTGTGGTGACAAATGTATTCTTACTGCCATCACCACAAGGCCTTAGATCTCATATACCAAATAAAACATAGTGGCGCAGGACCGGTCATTGTGGCAATTTTTGGGGGAGGCCAATGTTCAGCAGCGGATTTCGGCTGATATATCAAATAAAACAGGGAGTGCTGTCAAACTCACTTGTCAGGGTAAAACCTCGCTCGCGATTTCACATGTAAAATTGTGGTGGAACTGTGTTTTATCCTATAAAAACTGTTTATATGTGCTTGTGAATATTGTTGGAAACTGTGATAGTGTTTTCTGCGTTTAAAATTACGGATTCTGAACAAAAACAGTGCTAAATAGCCTTGTCTGACATTTGTGTCTACCAAAATATATAAGCCTACCCTCATTATTTTTCTCAAATTGTCACTCAGTGATACCAGTGTAAACATTCTAAAAACCGCCAAAAAAATGTCGGGAAAGAAAATCGGAAGCCCTAGCATAACAGCACAAGGCAAATGTTCGAAATGTCAGAAGCAAGGATCGGACAAACGCCCGTCATTTCGAAAAAATGACCCTGTTCCGTGCAGTAGAGACTTCCTTATCTTATGATGTTAACATATTTTATTTTATAAGATTTTTTTTAATAACACTATAACAAAGTATCTATTTAGGAGATCTCAACTCCTTACTTTTTTATGTACCCTGATTGTGAATTTATGACAACTAAACGACTTAGAGTTTTAGATATTGGATTTTGATCTATTGAGTGTATAATTATCTTCTTCGGTTACCGCGATAGTTATTCATGAAATAATTTAAATCGTTTTAAACGAATTATACCGCGTATTGTAACGACGTTTCGAACAATTATGGTGTGCACAAGAAAAAACTACTAGGAACTGTATTTAAGAAATGGTTGGGATCTCCTAAGTAGGTAATACTTTGTGTTCGTATTATAAAATAAAATCTTAAATTAATAAAATATGTTAGCATCATAAGACAAGGAAGTCTCTGCCGTACGGAACAGGGTTATGTTTTCAAAATGACGGGCGTTTGTCCGATCCTTGGTCAGAAGGCACCTGGTGAAAAGAAGTTTTCTGCTAATTGTGACCTGTGCAAAAATCTCTTTTGTAGCGACTGCCATGGGCTCTTTCCGACGGAAGTCAGAGTGCTGGAACTAAAGACAGTTGCAAGAGTTATGACTTTTTATTGCCTTGATTGCCGATCGGCAATAACGCAATTGCCATTGATCCTGAAAAAACTAGATGAACTAACCAGTGAAGTCCAAAAGCTGCGGGTACGCCAGAGCATGTTGGAGACGGAATCAGCTGTTCGTGAAATAACTGAAAGATCAATCAGGGCTAACAACATCATCATCTATGACATTCCTGAGTCCACAAGTGAGACTGCAGAAGAGAGGAAAGAGCACGATGTCCGGGAAACTACGACTTTGATAACCAGTATTTCGAAAAGCGTAAACTGCATAGGAATAAGAGCGTTCCGCCTGGGTGCTAAGTCCAGCAGCCGCACTTCGCCCCGCCCGCTGAAGGTCATCTTACGCAGCAGGAGGGATGCGATTGAAGTCCTCAGCAACAAAAATAAACTTGCAAAACCAGCTTCTGTGAAAGCGGACCTTACTCCAATGCAAAGAGAGTATCTTCAACATCTTAGGGAAGAATTGAACAGGCGTATAAGCGAAGGTGAAACTGGAATCACCATCAAGTATATCAGGGGCCAGCCAACAATCGTAGAGACCGACAAGCCAGCCACCAGGCTGGCAAAAAACCAATAATTCACACCAGTATTAGCCATAATGTTCTTACTGCGGCCATTAATAAGCCCAGCAAGCCCACCGCAGTTGGAGTAAATTTGCCTCCTATTATTACAGTTACCATTTTCTATACCAACATACAATCTGCCATTTCTAAATTCGACCTTTTTCTTACTAGAATAAATAACGTGAAGCCTTCCCTGATCGTTATTACAGAGACATGGCTAAAACCAATTATTCCCGACTCTATGATAAAAATACCAGGCTATGACTTATACAGGGATGACCGGACTGAGAAACGTAGTGGTGGAGTAGCAATATATGCTGCAAATGACCTAGATATTATAATGAGAACGAAACTGAGCAACAAGTATAACATTAAGCATACATCTTCGGAATGGATATTCTTGGACGTCGAAATTGGTAACTACAAGTTTATTTTGTGTGGTATATATAGAGGACAAGACTCGACAATTGATCAGGACAATATCCTTCTTAATATGCTGAACAAAGCTTCGGAGTCTAATCTGCTAATCGCTATGGGGGATTTTAACTACAGTGGCGTCAAATGGCCAGTGGGACATGCAGGATACCTGACACCTAGAGAAGACAACTTCGTGCAGTGGTACAACAACTTCAACTTTCATCAACTAGTCAATAAGGACACCAGATTTCGCCAAGGCAACCAGCCATCCTGCTTAGATCTTATACTAACAAATGATGATATACTCATATCAAATGTAGAACACCAAGTTCCTATTGGTAAAAGTGATCACACCTGCCTGCAAGCGACCATTCAGTTCCAAACAAAGAGAACCAATGCGACAAGAGATTCAAGATATAACTACAACAAAGCAAATTTTAAGAAAATAAATGACACATTACTACCTATATTACCACACAAATTAGACTCAGTGGTTAATATCATAGCACGTTATAATATTTTTCTTGCTGAAGTGAAGAACGCCATTGCCATACATATGCCGCAGATTAAAACAAATGCTGTTGTCGGGATATGATAAAACAGAAAAAAGAACTTTGGAATAAATATGTGCTAACTGGTTTGGATGATTATCACAAAGTTTACCGGAGGCTTAATAACAAATTAACTAACCGGATAAGAGCGTGCCGAATTAAATATGAAACTAACTTATTGGAAATTGGCCCAAAGCGTTTTTACTCCTACATTCGCCAGCAAATAGCATCAAAAGTGAGCACACCCAGCGTCATCAGCAACAAACAAGGACTTACTGTAACAAGTGCCCCTGACATCGCTGAGGCATTTGCGGAACAGTTTGAGGATGTCTTTCAGATAGAACCCCATGGACAGCTACCACAACTTGATCCATCACTCAAAGTTCAGGAGAGCATTGCGGATATTACTTTTTCAGTTGATAAAGTTGAACAGGTCATTAAAGATATGAAAACAGATTCTGCACCAGGTCCAGATGAAATCCCTGTTATACTACTGCAAAAGTGTGATGCCTTACTCGGTCCATTAGCAATGATAATGCAGACATCATACGACACAGGAATTTTACCCGAGCAATGGAAAACAGCTACTGTCACCCCAGTATACAAAAAGGGCAACAAGCTTGAACCATCCAACTACCGGCCAATAAGTCTTACTAGTGTGGCATGTAAGGCTATGGAAAAAATTATAGTTAAACACATAAGAGGATTTCTGGCCTTGCATAGTGTGATAGGTGACCAACAGCATGGTTTCTGCCCGCATCGATCTACAGTATCCAACTTGTTATCCTGCCTTTCTTCCTGAACAAAAAGTTTTGATAACAGGGACCCTACAGATGTAATTTATCTTGACTATGAAAAGGCATTTGACAAAGTTCCCACAGAAAGGCTACTTCTTAAACTAGAACATTTGGGAATTCGTGGGAGACTGTTACTATGGATAAGGGCTTTCCTGCAGCAAAGAACCTTTGAAGTTAGAGTTGGTTTGACCAAGTCTCAGCAACGACGGATTACCAGTGGAGTACCACAAGGTTCAGTCCTAGGCCCGGTGCTTTACATACTGTACACGATTGACCTTCCACAGCGCATCAAGTGCAGTATTAGTACCTTTGCGGATGATACTAAACTATTTTCTAACCCACTCGTTGACTATAACCAACTACAAAATGATTTAGATGCCATAGCAAGCTGGTCTAAAGAATGGTTGATCACTCTAAACTCTGCCAAATGTACAGTTCTCCATATAGGAAATCGTAATCCCCGCCTGACTTAAACTTGGAAGGCGTTCCACTAACGGCTGTACGAACACAAACTGACCTGGGCGTTAAGATCTCCGAAAATTTGAAATGGGAAGAGCACATATCCACTACAGTCAAAAAAGCCAGAAGTATAATTTACCTGATCAGAAAAGCCTTTCAAAACTATTACACCAGATATGATGCTAAAAATATACAAATCTTACGTCAGACCTATACTGGAGTACGCTTTTCAAGCCTGGAGTCCCTACTTGCCAAAGACATTGACATGCTAGAGAAAATCCAACGTAGCTTCACAAAACTGCCAAGGCAACTTAAAAACAAGCCATATGAGGAAAGGCTAAAAGAACTAAAGCTAACTACTCTAAAAGACCGCAGAAAACGTGGGGACCTAATAGAGACGTATAAGATACTAACTAAACATTATGACCTCAAGGATTTTCATGAAATGTTCAAGCGTAATAACAACACTCGTCTGAGAGGTCATCACTTAAAGCTAGAGAGTATCAGATCTCACAGTAACCCTTTTAAACACTTTTTTGAGCAACCGAGTAGTGAGATGTTGGAACAAACTCCCAGAGGACGTGATCTCAGACTCAAAAAGTGAATAAGAA